>PVKA01024349.1:0-34360 GCA_004027165.1 Ctenomys sociabilis | reverse complement strand
TCTTCTTCTTCTTCTTCTTCTTCTTCTTCTTCTTCTTCTTCTTCTTCTTCTTCTTCTTCTTCTTCTTCTTCTTCTTCTTCGTTGTCGTGGTCGTCATCCTCCTCCTCCTTCTTTCTTCTTCTTCTTCTTCTTCATCTTCATCTTCATCTTCCTCTTCCTCTTCATCTTCTTCCCTTCAGACTTTGCACTGAATGAACTGTGCCCTCTGTTGTTCATTTGTAGTTTGAGACAAGTTCTTGTCAAGTCACCAAGTTGCCCAGGCTGGACTTGAGCTTGTGGCTTTCCTGGCAGCCTTCCAAAATGCTGCTATCAAAGATATGGTCCACCACACTTGGCTGAATTCATGCCATGGGGCAAACACCAAAGCTTTTTAAAAGTTTAATTCTCGCGTTGCAACTATTGTTCCTGCATTTGGGGATCTGGACACAGATAAAGCAAGAATCCGTGCACACAGAAAATCATTTGTGTCTTTCAAATAGGACTTTATGTATTACGGCCCATGGATAGTGAGTATTTTCGCAGACACTCAGAAGCATACTTGGTTAATGAGTTCAACCTCTCTCACTTTTTTATTTTTACTTTTGTACAGTTGTTAGGATCAAACATAGGATACTGTATGTGCTAGGTTTGTGCTCTAGCATTGTTTCTGCTAGGTTAGAGCTCTACCGTTGTATATGATAGGCTAGTGCTCTAGCATTGTATCTGCTGGGTTACAGCAGCACCTTCAGGTGCTGACATTAGACTCCATTGGGAGGTACAAACTGTGGAAATTTAATATGATGATGGTGTTAGAGGGAGCCTTCAAGAAGTGCTTACCACAAGATAAAGTCATCTTCATTGAGCCCCTGATTCTTTATAAGGGAAGAGAGTCCAGACAGACAGACAGACAGACAGACAGACAGACAGACAGACACACACACACACACACACACACACACACACACACACACAATGTGCCTTGTCATGTCATTCTCTGCTCCACCTCAAGGTTCTGCTGCAATAAGGTGAAAAGCCAGTGCAAACTTTTGACTTTGCACTTTCAGGACTGTGAGTGGAAATAAATCTCTCTTCTTTATATTGCAACCCCTCTGTGGTAGTCCAGTATAGTATCAAAAATATGGGTGAATGCAGTAGGAGGGCCCAGAATTACTTTCCTTGTGGAGGACACTCCTGATTCTAGTTTTACTGAGAAGTCTTTGGATATGCTCTGTAAGGTGTATCTCAACTGCCACACTGCCTGATCAGCATTACATTTGGTAGTGCAAACTGAGGGTGAAACTCCCACTTCAAAACCTACATTTCTGATCTTGGCACAAAGGTGTTGGCTCTGGCACTGAGTCTGGTGGGATTGGATTTGGGAGTAAGGATAGACACATAGTTGAGCCTGAGATTAAAATGCAAAGCCATGAATTTCATTCTGTGTAGGGACAGTGCAGAGGACTGGAGGTGGTAAATTTCTTGGTAGGGTCACCATGCCATCTTTGGTCACTTCTGAATTCTAAGTATATGGCAACATGTTTACTGCTTGTATTAGCATTCCATTGCTGTGACAAGATACCTGAGAAAACCAGTTTCAAAGAGGAAAGGTTCTTAGGGGCTTGTGGATTCAGAAGTGTCAGTCCATGGCTGTTCCTGAGCCTGTGCTGAGGAAGACCATCGTGGTGGATAGGAAATGGTGGGGGCGAAGCTCCTCAAATAGTGGCAATAGAGAAGCACAGAGAGCTCTCTGGGAAGAGGCCAGGGTCACAGGAACTTCTCTAAGGACACAGTCCAAGTGACCTACTTCCTTCCTAGGTCCCACCAGCCTCCTCAGTGGCCCACACCTCCCAATTGCAACATCCACCAGGTCCAAGCCTTAAATAAGTGAGCTACTGTTCTACATAGCTCAAGTACAAAATGATGTTCTTAGCCCTGTGTTATGTCATTTACTTCTCTGTTCCTTTACTGACAATTTATCAAGCACCGACACTGGTAGAGACTGCTATGGACTTGGAGATATGGGGCTTGGGCGAGACATATGCAGTGAACAATTGACTACCAAAGGTCTTGTCTATTTGCACATGTGGGAAAGCAGGCAACAAGAGTGAGGGACAGCAACTAGGTATGCTCAGAAGTATCTTGAAGGTAAAATGGACAGCATCTGCTGGTGAATTGAACTAGGGAGGTTAGAAGAAGGCAAGGGGGTCCAGCATGACTGCAAGGGTGGCCCTTATGTCCAAATACTATCAGTAAATGACTTCAGAGATTATGTCTCTTAACACACTGACTTTTGAAGGCTACCTTGAGACCAACCATCTCAGTCCAAACAAAATGAGAGTGGGCTTGTGCAGAACTGTACAGATAACTACAATTTGCATGTTCTTTCTTCCATCTCTCTCCAAAACCTAGAACAAATGCACTAAATAGTTCAGCAGATGAGGCAAGGAAGCAATAAGGGGAACTAAATTTTTAATGGGTGGCAAGAATTGTGCCAAGCATTCGAAGCAGGCATGAGCAAAGGGGCTGCTTTTGTCCATTTAAAGAGAGGACTGGTTATATAGACATAATTAGTTGGATCCTAAAGAAGTGATATTAACCTTGATTTACTGGAGTGCTGACCTTTGGGAAGCATGGCATGAGAAATTACCGTGAGGAGCTCCTGAAAATTGCTATTATAAAGACACACACAGTGTATGTATTAGTCAACCTTTTGTAGCTGATATAAGCAACTGAGATAGCTCAAAGTACAAGTAGGAAAGGATTTTTTGGCAGGCAGTTTTGGAGGGCCCAGTACACAATGGTTTGACTACACAGAATTTTGGCTGTGAGGGCTCAAGACATCATGGGAGGAGTGTGTGGCAGAGGAAATGCGTCCACCTCATGCATGGGATGTGGAGGACAGGAAGACGCTGGGTTGCCCAGTCTCTTTGGAAGGCATACGGAATACCTAAAGGACTGTAATTTGGCTACACCTCTTAAAGGTGCCACCACCTCCCAATAGTGTCAAGGTACGGGCCAATTCTTTCATCAAATTCTTCTTGATTTTCATTTTATGACCCCACTTCCTAATCCTACTTCTGGTTATTTCTTCTCACAAACATTCAATGTAAGTTGTACTTGCCAGTTCTTATTATTGCAAATAAGCCCCCAGATTCAATTGTCAGTGCCAGAAAGAGTACACTCAGACATTAGGCAAAAGGCCTCCCCCAAGGTTTTTGTTTTTACTTCTTTAGAAGGGTGCGAGTAGGATATAGCAGGCACTCTTAACACCAAAGGAAGGTGGGCTCTTTTATCCCTAACCTGTGGAAAACCACCACGCTCCACTCTCCAAGAAACAAAGCCGCTTGACTACAATTTTTCCTCAACCTCTCCTCTCTTCTCATCCTGTTCACTGAGATATGCACGGTTGGCTGTGTTGAAACAGATGTTCCCTTAATTGACTAAAAGAATGTGATCGAGTCCGGCTGAGCTGCTGCCAGTATCTCTGGTTATAGCATACCCAAGAATTACCTCACAATGCCCTTGCTGATGGCTGGAATTTGGGCTCAATCATGAGCTTGGAGAACTCCAGGCCAAAGATATGAGATAACATCTGAGCTGAGGTCATGGGACTCAATAAGAATTATACCTTCCTGTTAGTTAAGAGATACCAGCTTTGAGTACATCAAAGTATGCATTGTATTGTTAACTTACAGTCTTTGTGCTGGGTTCGAAACCACTCTGTCTCTCATTACAGACCATGTCTGCAAAGTTTCTTTTACCTAGCACACAGCTGTGACCCCCCCCCCCACAGCTCCCTGATTGAGACCAATAAACCCAGGAGCTGTTGGACTTGGTGGGCTTTTGTTCCACAGAGCACACTGGTCATCCAGGAACTCTTCAACTGCAGCATATTCTTTGTTTGCCTTTATTTTGCATTTATCTACCATACTGCTGAGTGGGAGAACAGAGGCCTCCGTGGGGGATTTCAGTACTAATGCACGAATAACAATGATTTCTTTTCCATTCACTGGTTCAAGATCTATCCCCATTGGAATAGGAGTGCTAGGGAGAATCTGGAAGGTAGCTGGGGGAAAAAGCAGAGAAACAAAGTATGGAAACAAAATGTCCCTGGTTCCCAATAAGTTTCCTTGGTTTATGGCTGTGTACCCAGGGTTAGAAGTGAGTAGGCATTTATTGCAATTTAGTGCATCCAGGAGGGCTATTTGGGATGGGCTAGAGTTTCAGGTGGGGACACTACTGTTTGATAGAAATGACACAACATACTGTTTTCCACAATAAATATGAATATTTGTGTTATCTAAAATCATTAATAAAAACAAATACTGAAAACTAGGCCCATTTCAGGTGCACACTAACAGTCTCCTTGTTCTGTTTATCTGCCTGAACCACCTGTCCACAGGGAATATTTTAACCCAAGGAAGGCTGGATCTTGGGATCCTTTTTTCACAAACTGTAGCTGAAATTGGAGGACAGTAAATGAAATGTCAACTGAACTATTAAAAAGCCAGTATATTTAAGGCAGGCAAGGAAGCAAAACAATTTGCCTAGTTTTATGTGTTCTGTTTTCCACTAAGTGTTGTGTTGTGTGACTTAGAAGAAGCCAGTGGAGGCATCTCAATTTGGAAAATTGTTTTTAGATTTAATGTGATTGTGGATGGTTTTTAGTGTTATTACTTTAGTATTCCACGAAACAGAGGTTCATCCCTCTGATTGGTGCTTCTTTCTAAATCAGACAAAAGAGATGATTTTCAGCAAACATGGCTACCTACTGGATGAGAACATTGCCCGGGAATTGTGTTTAACTTTCTCTAAAACAATTTAAATGTTTTTCCACCATTGAGGTGACAGTTCTATTGCATTCTATTGCTTTCTCAATCTCAGATAATTTTACTTACCACTTTCACACTTTCTTCAGCATCTTAGTAGAGTCAGTGCCCCTTGTAGTGCACGTGGGAGGACTACAGAGTTGTGACGGGCTGTTTGGCTGGGTTTGAAGGCAAGAGGGCATGGGAAGGCCACTGGCCTTTGAGCATGCTGTGCTTCGTGGCTAGAGAGGTCCACAGCAGAGCCATCAGGGAAGCCCTAGCAGAGGCTGGGATGTAGCCGCGCTTTCTCCTGCTTGGCCACCCGCACCCACTGCAGTTCCCAGGGTATTAGGCAGAAAAGCACAGGGTCTGTGTGTGCTCCCGCATGCCTTTGAGTCCTGGTCATCTCTGCAGCCTGGGGACACTGGGTGCTTTCTTTCAGGTGTCAGTGTGGATCAAAGCCATGCAAAGAACATTTGCATGAGAATTTGTAGAATGATTAATTAGCAATGGGCATTAGTAATTTTTCTTTTAAGGCTTTGAAATGTGTCGCATTGATAAACTAGTTGTGTTGAGCCCTGAGTCCCTTTCAATGTGTTTTTCACCCAGTCCTCCCTCTGTGACTACAAATTGGATTTTTTCTCCCTCTGTCTATTCCTCTCCTACTTTAATTCAGCGGTATGGTTAAAAGCACAGCCTCCTGTGGATGCTGATAATTCATCACCATCCTGTGTGTCTTTTTCAGGTTGCATTTTATAGGATTACATTTTGGACTTTGTCTCCTTTGCTGTACTCTTGTAATTTAATCCACTTTCCAACTCTTTCCAGTTTTGGAAAACGCTGTTTCCTTCACAAATCGAGCAAGGTTTGACAGTTCTAATTCTGCTGTGCTTTTTTTTATTTTTTTATTTTTTACAATCATCCATGAAGTCTTTGGGGGCAAAAGACAAAGGGTGAATGGCAAGCACATGTGCCGGCAGATGTGGTTGGAGCACATTTTGCAGCATCACTGTGGTCAAGGCCAAGGTAGTCCGGTGCTGTCTCTGCAGCTGCGCAGAGAGCTCCTGGGACAGGCCCAGCAAGCCTGTTCATTCCAGGAAGAGTTGTAGTCTCGGCCAGGGAAATGTACTCCTAGAGGCTCCCTAGGGAGCTGTCACGGGCAGCAGGTAGAAGTAACACTGGCCAAGTGCGCTGCAAAGAGAGTTGATCACCACTGGGACATGGAGGTGTGTGTCTTAGAAAAGAAATGAAAATGTGTTAATTTTGGAAGCATTATGTAGGAATACATTGCCTAGACCTCTTGCAGTGTCCTGGGGTGGGGTGGGCTCTACAGGTGAGGGAGTAGTCCTTCATCCTTAGCTCTACTTTCTGAGAAAGTCACTGTAACCTCTGAGCAGGGAGAACTCAGTAGAGGTTGCCTGTTGGTTCCTGATTTGTGCAGTCCACATTAGAGACAAACCACACTGTTTGTCTTGGAAAGGGACTTCACATAGTACAAATTGGTCATTCTGTGAAGGCTGATGTAGGTAGAGTCTTATAGGGGTATTTATTCACTGAATACCTTGTACTGATGCCAAGTATTCCTAGATATAAGGAATATATTCATCCTGGATATAAGAGAAGGAATCAGTAGGGCTATAGAAAGCAATAGGACCCAAGGTCTGAAGTGGAGGTGTGCTCTGTGTGTACCATGGAGAAATGATGCTGTGCTGCTGGTAATGTACATCTCTGGGCTGTGACAGATGACAGTTGGTGAAGCACCATCTCTGGGTCCTAGTTTTCTCATCACCAAGGCATGCTGCTGACTTGGCATGTTTTTCTATCTTTGCTGAACTTTTATTTTTTAAAAAAGAATAAAAATAAATTAAAAAAAAGACATTGGAAATGATGTAGAATTTTGCTAAATAAAAGGATAGGAATTCTACAATGACTGTTATATTGCATATTGTTGTCTTCAAAGTAGTTGTTCAGGTTACCAGATATAAACATGTAAAATTGATCAAAAAATTAAAAATTATAAAGAAGCAAGAAAATATTTATGCACTAACTGTTCCTTATAATAGACCAGTGGAAATCAGCAGTACAATTATCCAAGCTATCCTGTGTTATATATGTGTGTGTGTGTGTGTGTGTGTGTGTTTCCCCCCACTTCTGTCTTTCTTTTATCCTTTCACTCATTACAATTGTTCCTTCCCTTTGAATAGTTTTGTGAAACCTGTTTGGAGTGAAAGCCTGACCCCAATGTACCTGCTCTTGTGTCCTCAGGGAGCTCAGGTGTTGTTCTGCAGAGAGGTGATGCCACACTTGTCTAGTGAGTCTTCACATCTTTGAAAAATTTTCCATATTGGAATCATTGGAATTGGCCTATCAGTGAAAGCAACAAAACCAGTAGAAAGTATATGTGTAATTCTGCAAGGGGATTTATTAGGTAGGGTTATAGAATCCGAAGTGGGAGAGTCCACCACCGTCATGTGCTATGTGCTGGAGAACCACAGCAGCTGTTTGCCCAAGAAGATGGAAACCATTGAGCGGAAAGAAACTAGACACTAATGTCCACAGGTGATGGAGAAGACTTGTAACAGGCACACGTCCATCTTTTCTTTTTGGAAAGCCTATTGGTAGATGGCATCTACATGCAGGGAGGGTGTTCCCACCCTACTTGTGGGCCTACGTGTCAAGCATCCATAGAAACTTTCAGAACGTGCTTCTTTAGTCTGCTGCGAATTGTAGACCTTCAACTAACAGAACGTTGTAATGAGCTGCTAGTCCTGATGCTGAAGGAGATGCTGGTTTGGTAGTTTGCTAATGTACTATACTGTCTTTTGATGTCCCAGAACAAACGTTTACATTTAGAAGGAAAAAAAATGACATAAGATGAATTAAACAGACAACCATTGATATAAAAAACTGACTACAACAAATCTAGATCTTCTTAGGAATTCATATATATATTTTTAAAATAATGCTGTGTTTTGACATAAGCAGGGAAAAATCTTTTATTGTAATCCAATTTTATGAAGCTATAACATAGAAGTAAAGCAGCAAATACAAAGTTAACGACTATTACAAAATGTTGGCTCTGTGATGTGATTAGCAAATAGCAAAATATAAAAACTTCTCCTATTTAAAAATTATTTTGATTATTCTTGACTCCAGAGTTGTGAGAAATGGGTACTTAGTTTTAATATTTATTGGATTTTTTAGTGTTTACTTGATTTAATTAAATGTGTTTCCTTATGCAATTATTTTTATGTAGTTATTCTATTTTAATATATCATGTTAGTCCTCTCTTCGGGCATGCAAATTATTTTTCATTATGAAAATTAGTCTGGGAAACATTACTGTAATTGGCTCATCTATCCATATATAACATCACGGTAATTTAATGAACTTCGCTGGATTACAAATGATTTGTGGAGATGGAAAGCCTTGATTATATTATTTGCCTCCAGTGAGGTGGCTATGCTGATTACAGCATGTTCGGGTGCCTTAAGGAACGATAATTGAAATATATGAATCTCAGATGCTCGCCTGACTCAGAATGCAATGAGGGAATTTGGATAATGTTAACAATTCATTTTTGCCCTCATTCATCTTTTAAAAGAAGCTTGAATATAGTAACTGTATGTGCTTAGTGCCTGTAGTCAAGAGGGAAAAGAAAGGCTCTAAAATAACTTCTAGCTAGAAACATGTTCAGCTCACTGTAGAGCCAACAGATTACACTTTTACATAAATATTCCAAGATACCACAGAAATGCTATTCAAGGCGCTGTGGGTTTATGGAAACACTTTGTAACTGTGAAAGTTATTTTTGAGCGCTGGCTGTACGGATGCGTTGCCTCTACACCTCTGTCATCACTCTCTATGGTGGCGGAGTGGAATTCTGCTGTTCAGCCTTCCTTCACGTCTTGAGAACTGTGGTCTGCTTTAGGCACTGACTGGGATGCCCGTATAGTAGGAGGAAGGCTCTGTGAGCCTCAAAAGACTTGCTCTGAGTTCTGTGCATGCTCTGCTCGTTGTTCTGACTTTATTTGTTCTTATAGCTCTTACTATCTATTGTAGGTTCTCAGATGGGGACACTTGGCCCCTTAGGGAGCAATTAGACAGTGTTTAAGACGTGTTGATTTCTCAACCTGCACATACACACGTTTAGTGGGTAGAGACTGCAGAAGATGCTGTCACTCTAAAATGCTGAGGACATACCGTGCTACTACCATTTATACAGCCCCACATACCCATGGTGCTGAGGCTGAGGGAGAAAGCCTGCCTGGTCTCATTGTATGTCTGGAACATTTCCTGCCTTTGCTGGTAGGTATAGTAAGATCTTTCTCAGCACACAACAGATTGTACCCCACACTCAGGAGACCCTCATCTGTGATCTCAGTAGCATACAAATGGCACATAAAGTACTCTTTTAAAAAAAAAAACAATTTATTTTTAAGACTTCTTTCTGGGATGGCTTTTACTTTACTGGTGATTGCCATCTATGAAGCTTATAAGCATTCTATTTCAGCAGAGAAGAAAATGGACATCAATGTTCACATTGATTGTCATGCTGAGCAATAGGACATTATTTTCATGTAGCAACTCTTCAAGTGCTGCAAAAGCCTACCCACACAATCCCTAAGTCCTAGCATTGAAATCAACCTGCCTTTCTCCATTGTCCCATGTGTAGTGTCCTTGTTACCAAACTCATCTTACTCTCCTTCTCTCTCTTTGTTATTAACATAAAAGACTGAAGTCCATAGAAGACAGACTTCAGCACACTCAACTCTTCTGTTTCACAAAGCTAAAGCAAAACTCATAATTTAATTTTTCAAGATGCAAGAATGTCTCTGAGTTTCAAAATAAGCTATGAATTTTGCAGAATCAGAAGGTAAGACCTTCCTGGGATTTCACTGGACAAACTCAGATTATTTGTTCTACACCCAAGTAGTAGATAGGTGAGCTTGGTGGATAGGCCCATACTGGGTGACAGGTCTGCACACGTGGCTTTTGGATGAGGCTGCCGTTTCTTTACAGAAACTCCTCCAGAGTGTAATAGGTCCCAGTCTCATGACCCATGAGTAGATTTTGCCCTAAGTAACTCAGTGATGATGTATTTTCGTAAGTGAGTGTCATTCTTCACAGCTCAGTTTATTACAGAGAAAAATCATAGCTTTTTTTCTTTTTGTGGTACTGGGGGTTGAAGTGAGACCCTTGCGCTTGCCATGGAAGCGCTTATTCTTCTGAGCCATCTCCCTGGCTATGTGCAATTTCGATAATCTTGTATCAGGAGGAAAGGCATACCTAGAACTACTATATGGAGTGAATCCAACTCTCTGGATTCAGACAGGGACTGGGTCTGTGTACTTACTCTCAAAATTAAAAGATAAGATATAAGGAAAATTAAAAGAAAATGGAGACACATATAAAGGGGAAGTAGTACTCAAAACACAAAGCCCAGCAGGCAAGTCTACTATTATGTTAAGCAAAATTTTTGAGCTGAAACAAACGGATTAGTTCAGTTGTTTTGAGTACAAAGTCCAGGGCGCCATCAGCAGAAGACGTGCTTCCTCTGGAGACCAGTAGTTAGGAATCCCATTGAATTTATGTATGTATAAGTGTGTGTGTGTGTGTGTGTGTGTGTGTGTGTGTGTGTGTGTGCATTTGATGCAGAGTCTTGCTATTCAGCTCAGACTCATAGTGATCCTCTTGTCTCAGCCTCCCCAGCTCTAGCACTGCAGGCAAGCGCCACTACTCTCAGTTTCGGTGGCTGGCATGGTGTGCCCGCATTCTGGGGCTGCAGGGTATGCAGTACTGGGGATCGAACCCATACTTTTGAGCTTGCCAGGCAGTTGTATGATGCCAAGATATCTCCCCATCCCCCTTCTCAGTTATTACGTGTGTTGCATGGGAAATAGTTGCTTTAAAGTTAACATTAAAGAAGAAACAAGGTAATGTTTGAAGTTCAAATGCAGCCCTTGTAGGAATTACCTGGGGACCTATGGATGCCTTTATCTGCCTGCTACTTCAGCACAGACTTTCTTAGCCCCAATCTGGGTGAAATGTAGGCAAGGAAGGGCCAGTTCAATGCTTTAACTCTTTCAATGGAATACGAATGACTGACAAGAGAATAGACTTACTCAAAATAGCACAGTTACAGCTCATGGAGTTTTTATCTTACAACTTGAAAGTCTGGCAAGAAGAATTGGTTCATTTTCAAGCATTGTGAGACATAAACTGTTTACTAGTGGATTTAGGAACTATTTTTACATGATGGTGTTATATATTACTGAGGTATAATTTACATGTCATACTTTTTTTCTCCTTGTAGTGCAGGGGATTTAACTCAGGGCTTCTGAGATGAACAATTACATGCTCAGTCTTATTTATTAGTTTATTAACTCATTTATTTGTTTAGAATCTCACGCAGTTGTTCATGCTGGATTTGAACCTGTGATCCTCCTACCTCAGACTATGAGTTAGGTATCACCAGGCCTGGTTTAATCACAGAATAGTTTTATTATCATCCTCAGGAAAACACCATAAGCTTTGGCTCTCTCCTCCCTCTCCAGCCCTATCCCATTCCTCTGGCCTTGCATAAACTCTAGCATACCTTCTGGCCTTCATTATTATCATCAATTGACACTTTGTGCCTTTCTGTGGATGGACACACTGCAGATACTTGCCTGAGTGAATTTTTTTTTTATTAATTTTATTGAGAAGCAAATAACAATGAGACAGTTTCAAAAGAGGTTAGTAGAACAGTTGCAATAATTAATACATTGCATGTGGTTGTCTTCATAGTAGGGATTTAAAGTTTAACATATTCAATGCTTGATGGAAAATACCTGTTCTATGTTATGTCTTAAGATGTTTGATATTGAGAGAAATAGTGATGTTAAGTTGCACTGCCTATGTTATAGTGTAATAATATCATTGAGCTTCTTTTCTGTAGTGTTAACAACCTAAGTTTGCAGACCAAAAATTAGAGAAAAAGAAGGGCTGCAAGGACAGCCAACAACCTGGCCCTAGCCTTTCAAGGTCAGTGAGGACTCAGGACATAAGAGATACTGTACTGTAACATCCTGTAACTCAGTGATGTCCCAAATTTTCTGGTCAAGGAGATTATGGGATCATAGAGCAATGTGATCGATGATGTATAGTGTGCCTAAGGAGAGTTCCATGGAGACAAAATACTCTCTCAGGCTTTCACAGAAAGCAAATTGGTCAAGCAATGGCTGTGACTCATCCACATGGCTGACACACTGACAAAGGATCTGCAAACTATGGTACAGGGTTTCAGGGTAAATCCTGAGGGGAACTGACTGACCTTGTCAGATACAAATGTTACATTTCTTGTTATATAGATGTTGTTTAATCTTGGTCTTGACCATCTAGCAGAAAAGTATAAAAACAAGGTATATAAAGTAAAGTCATATTAATATGCTTAGCTGTAAAAGGCTCAACTCAACAACTTCTGGAGGGGGGGCGTTGGGGAGGTAGGGAACCAGGAATTGTGCTTGCCAGGGAAGCGCTATTCTATTCAGCCATATTCCCAGCCTCAAGTCAACAACTTCTGACATTGCCTGAGTGGAATTGCATGAGCTAGCATCTCAACACTTTCATGAATACCCAGGATGGCCAAGTTGGAAGAAAAAATGGATTATCTTGGCACATGGCTTTAGAGCTTCTGGCCTGTCTTGAGCAGGCTTGCTGCTTTCCGTGCTCTGCTGGCGAGCAGCATGCCATCACAAGATTACAGGGACAAGAAGAGAAACATTTGGGACCTGCCTCCACCTTCAGGGCTATGGCTGTGAACCTCCCAGTCGGTGCCACCTATCATGACAAGCTGGCCTAAAGCCTTTTGCACACAGGCTTTGACATACACTTAAAATCTAAAGTGTAGGAAGAGTCATACTGGAACACCTGCGTGGTATCCTTCACTTAGTGGAATGTTTTGAATATCTCTTGAGGTACACACATGTGTCTGTATTGCACTCATTTTCATTGCTAAAGATAATGTACTAAATTTTTATATTCATTCATTCATTCATCTGTTAATATATTTATTATTTCCACTTTTGTCCATTAAGAATAATACAATTGGGCCAGAGAGGTAGCTTAGTGCACTTGGTGACTGCTTTGGCAAGTGTAGGGACTAGGGGTTCAGTCCCTCGTCCTACCCCTGGGGTGCACTGAGTCAGCACTGGGAAGGTTGAAAACTGGAGGATCGTTATGAGTCTAAGCTGCATTGTGAGATCCTGTACCAAATACATAAAAAATGGCGGAGAAAAAGGAATACTATTATGAAATTTGTTCCCCAATTTTGGCAGTAAGGGTGTAATTATAAATCTATTGGATATATTTTGTGCTGAGATTTTTTGTATAGTTTATGTCTAATTTATTCTAGAATTATGTTACAGTAAACACTAAACTCAGTTTAGAGGGATTTTTTTTTTAATGTATTTGGTACAGGGTCTGTAGGGTCTCGTTACACAGATTGGATTTGTAGAGATTCTCCTGTTTTCAGCCTCCCAGGTGCTGGGATTGCAGGCAGGTACCACCACGTCCAGTCTCATTCAACGTGTCAGGGGACCCTCTGGGTGCGGCCCACACCACATGCCAGGGATTGAACCCCCAGAGAGATCTTTGGTTAAAACAATTTAGAAAAGTTGAGTAAGGCACACATTCTCTTAAATTATTACACTGGACATTCACCTACACATCCTAAAATATTGGTGGCCTGTATAGTAACTGAGGTACCATCCCCTTGCATTTAGAGATCCAGAAGGAATTCAACTAAAATAACCTCTACATGCGCGCACGCCCACGTGCGTGCATGTGTGTGTGTGTGTGTGTGTGTGTGTTTGTGAGTGCGCTCATGTGTTGCATGTGCTATTTGTACTTCAGTGTGCCTGTGTGTAGGGCTCCCACTTGATCTGACAATATTCTGTCCAAGAAAGGGTAGTATTTGGCAATGAAGTTCATTTTCCAATGGCTAGTTTTCATGAATATGCTAATATTGGTGTGATGACTAGGACTACCTCACAGTAAGAGATACAGAATACAGAAATGATAGTTAAATGAGAAGAAGATGATAGGGAATGAGACTGTATAGTGCTCGACGTTTTCCTGGTAGTTTCCTTTTTTCTCTTCTCCAGGATCCAGTCATTCCATCCTTCCCTAAGGATAAACTCAGTCGTTAGCAGTGTGTTGATTCTGTACTTTTCTGTATCCTATCATGTTACAGTGACTCTCTAAAGTCACAAAATATTTTGTTTTTATTGTTTGATACCTCATAAAATTCATTCTTCATTTGGACAACCCATGTGTTTAAATGATGTACTTATTTCTCTTTTAAAAGCTTTTTTTTTGGAGGGGGTTGGGGCTGGGGTGTATCGGGGATTGAACTCAGGACCTAGTGCTTTGCGGGCAGGCGCTTAAGCCACTGAGCTATCCCCTGGCCCTAAATGGTGCATTTATTTCTAATAATTTCCTTGGTAGTGCAATAAATCTATTCTTCTGGACATGGGCTGTTGAAGCGAGTGCCCAGCCTCAATGAACATAGTAGGAGAAGCATATTGTTGTTAGGAATGGAAAACGCTGTTATATTAGAAAACTACTTCTGATTTTTTTGAAAACCAGCTTTGGTCATATTTCAGTAAAGTCCTTTAAGGAATGTTTTCTTTTAATTGAGTTTCTGGAATAGTAATGGTATCTAAAACCTATAGAAATAATTGATAAAATCCAATTAATTAAAGCCTTCTACATAGAGACTTTAAAAGGGTGCAATGATCTCTTTTATTATCTCTGGCTGCGGAGTCTCCAAGTACAGTAACAGTTTCCCAGCGTTAGGAGGAAATTAATTTTAGCGCAATGATTTCCTCTGGAAAACTGGAGAGATACAATGTTAAAATATCCTGTAAGTTCCCCTCGCTTGTGAAAAGTGTGAGCACAAGACTTGTTTTGTTTTGTTTCCTCTTTTCTCTTTAGGGCAACAAGTGGGAACGGAGCTTCTGAGAATGGAAAGGCTTTCTCTCTCAAGGCTCCATCGAATTGATTTGGTAGGGCCATCAGCGCGCTAGGCAGCGGATTTCCATTGGCCTGCTACTCTGTCAAGTGGCAAAAGGGAATTATTTGCTGGGGACCAACCCCGGGGCTCCTCTTCCTCTCTCTCCTCCTTGTTAGGAGACCCTGGTGTGAAGACAAACAGATGCCCGCTGTCCCAATGCAGCGCTTAACCTGACCTCCCCTGGCTCACAAAGGAGGGCTTTTAGGTCCCCAGTGAAACAGCCTCGGCTCTTCATCCTGCCCCCGCCGTGAAATTTGCCGTGAAAAGCCCCAGACCTCTCAACTGCTCAGCCTTTGGGCTGGGTAATGTGGGATGGGGAGGCCGCTGGGAAGCGGGAGAGAAAACCCCGAGCCACGGCGGGGACAAAGACGGCCTTTCCCCCCGCGTTCATTGTTGGTGGTCAGCGGCTTCCAGAGTGGCTTACAGGGCACTGGAGCATTTTGCTGTTGCCTGCTCACTTAGTCTCCTGGGGGCTGGGGGAGGAATGAATGCGTCTGAGAGGCTGCTGGGAGGCTTGGGGGAGCCAAGCGTCCAGGCGTTGCTTAGCAACAGCAGAAACTGCAGTCCACCAAAACCCTGCAGAAACAAGCGCTCCTCACTGCCTTGCCTCCTCCAAGCCCACCTTCCAAGTTGCAGGGAGGTCCTGATGCCTGCGGAAGGTGCCCTTCTGAACGCTTCCCTTCCCTCTGCTTCGCAGTCCTCCTGTGTCCTATTAAAAATTATTTATTTATTTATTTATTTTTGCCAGAGACAGAGATTGAACTCAGGCCCTTGCGCTTGCCAGGGAAGCACTTATTCCACTGAGCCATCTCCCCAACCCCCTATTAAAAATTAATACAAGCAAATAAAATTTTAAAACTTAATAAAAAAAAATTGGCAAGAACATTTGTGGTGTACTAGAAACGCATAGACCTCTCTGTTGTCTTGAGGAAGTAAACAGAGAGCGTGCCTCAAATTACAAAATTGCCGCACGTGTCGTTAGGACTGCAGTTCATTCTCTTCATGAAGTGAGCTACATGCTCAGCAGCGTTTTTCAGGGGACTCGGGGTATTTTATGGCACTCTTCTGGACTGACACGTGCAACAGGAAATGCATGAATGGATGGAAACATGAACGTACAAAAGTATTGCCCTTTTGTGTGTGTTTCCTTTACCGCACTCAACGTAGTGCACCGTAATTAGAGCAGGCAGCCTGCGCCAGTGTGTGGATTTCTACGCCTCAGAGAAAACTTCCGGAAGTAGCCCAGGGTGATGGCACTTGCCTGTGGTCTCAGCACTCTACAGCAGGCTAAGGCTAGAGGTCCAGGCACGCTCTAGGCTACCAAGCGACCTTCTGCCTGAAAGCGTACAAATGAACACAATTTCCAAAAACAATTGCGTGTGTGAGTGAAATACTTTCTAAGATTCCGTAAAATGGAAGAGAGTCGTGATTTCCTCTATTGTGGGTGTCTACGTCACCAATATCGCACGTGCCTGGTGTAGCACAGTCACCCCCCATGGAAGCGCTCTTCAAATGCTGTACCACTTCCCTTGAGGGAATCTTGCCGTTTGCTGTGGCCGACCTCTGAACGCTGTCTGAGAAAGTGGAATTATTGGTTCTCCAACAGCCTTCTGAGTTTGGAAGTTAACAGAAACTAAATCACTGGTCTCCAAAGCAGCTGACAGAATATTTTTCTGTATCAGAGCCATTTCTAGGATCTCTTGTTCGCATCTATGTCCTAAAGCGCCTTCAGTAGTCACCAGAGGTCTGTGAAATCCCAAGCGTCCCTTTGCCCAGTGCCTACAGGGGACTCTGAGCAGCCTATGCCTGTCCGCTTGGAGCAAGGTGAGAGCCTCGGGGGTGGATCCATGTGATCAAAATTGACAGTGTTATTTGCAAACTGTAGGTCACATCTATGTGAAACATGATCTTTCTTCCCACCTGCCTTTGCCCAGGCCCTCCTATTTAATATTTTGCTTTCTACAGGTTCCTTCATCTGAGGGACCCTGTGTCAGGGGATGGGGCTACCCTGTGTGGGGATGAAGTTCTTGTCCCACAGATTGGTCCCACGGTATGGTATTGGTTCAGTTAAACATCTGCACCACACTTTAAGGTCCAAGCAGAAAGTTTTATTTTCTGTGGGCTCCCAGGGTTACCACTGTAGTCAGACCCTAGATGGTGATGCAGAAAAGAAGAAAGCCAACTACTCCGGGCCCAGAAGCTAAAGGCAGTGGAATGCAAGGATTAGGGGTTCCTACAACGATGGTGGGCTTGGTGGGATAGGCCATCCAGCAGTGTTCCAGGCTACTAGCGAGCCCATCCCCCTGCCTGCTCTGAGGGTCCTCTGGAGAATCAGTGGCACACTGAAGAACCTTTCACTCTGGATGCCTTTGAAGACGCTGAGGATCTACAGGGGACAGGCATGAAAATACTTTCCGCTTTCTCATTGTCTTCAAATGCTCCAGTGTAATTAATTGAATGCAGAATCTTAGTGGCAGAGTGTATCTGGGAAATGGCGTTGTGCTTCCCGTGCCCTTAGGAGACTACAGTAGGTGCAGATCACACACACCTTTGGGTTTTCTGTCAAAACTTCCCATTTGTCTTCTGCAGTATGGCAGCCAGCAGGTCCAATAGGGCCCTACAAATTCAAGTCAATGTTAAGTCAAGGAAATAGTTCAATTGCTTTGCTTGCATTTTCTGACCTACCATCCCTGGGTGGCTGATGGCTTTTGGGCAGTAAATAGAAAGGACCTTTCCGCTTTTGCATTATGTTGAATAATACAGCTTTATCTTACTTGTGACAAGCTTTGTTTTTTGGTTGTCTGTCTGTCTGCCTGTGTGTGTGTGTGTGTGTGTGTACGTGCACAAGTGTTATTCTTTCCAGTCTTTTGGTTTAACACAACAGTTGATGAAGGAGCAGGTGAAGGAGCTCAGAAACAGCAAATAGTCACTGAACCGTGCTCAATTAGCTGAATCGTGATATGCAAAATGGCAATAAGAGAGACCTCTTTGAACAGGTCCATAGTTACGTGTCTCAGGTCAGGAAGGTGATGAGGGGAATCAAACTGAAGACAGCAGGTCTGATTTGCTCCAAGGGCAAAGAAGGCAGCTGTGGACCATTAAACACACCTGCGCTCTACAGAGACTTCCCTAGAGGTGGTGTTTGTTGCACTTTTTGCTTGGGTTCACAAATGGCTTTGAAATTATGTGTTGAGTTATTCTCATGGAATTTCTTCAGCTGTAAGATCCCCAGTGTGACTCTTCTAGGGGGGAAGCAACAACAGACAGAACTCAGCACCCATGTCAGAGCATGCAAATTTTCAGCCGAAGACTGCATGGCTTTCCTTGTAAATAGTTTCCCATCCGTGACTAATATATGTTCTTTACCATGGTGTTTCCGTTTTGACCTCTGGAAAATATTGTGTCAATATTATGTCTCTGTTTTTTGGGCAGACCAAGTGCAAAACTGAGGGGGCACTAGTGTCCTAGAGGAGGATTTCTGTTGACAAAGCTGGGGTGGTTTGATCTGATTTCTCCTATTCAAGGAAGACCAGAAACACAAAAGTGCTCCCTATTACTTTCAACTATCCCACGTCTTCCTGGTGCCTGACATGTGGGACAGGCATACCACACAGACAGGTAGTAGGCTGTCAGCAGAAGGGATTAGCTCTGACACACTTGCTGACTTGCCTGACGGTAGGGCAAAGCTTAATATTGGGGTCTTTGCACCTTCTCTAATCACTCAGCACTCAGGCAAACAGGTTACAATTCTCTGGAATAAATGGACAGTGTCCACTTAATACACACTTACATGCCATTAGTGGGAATGATCTTGATAGTCCACAAGAAGACATGATAAATAAGACAACCTCAGATGCAGCTCTGTGTGGAGTAGAGAAACATTAGATTGTTTGAGCAGTACACATGCCATATCATTATGCTGTTAGGGAAAAGGACACCAGGCCACCCAGCTTGGAATAAGATGAATGTGATTTTTTAAAACTGCCAGCTCAGTGATATTGTAAGAATTGTGTGCCACCAAGAGAAGCTTAGAAGAAAACAGCTGTGCTGTGTGTGACAAAGCTCAGGAGCAGACTTGTCTAAGCTTTGCAGCTCAGCCTCAAGTGAAGGCAACCCTAATCTCTATTCAACTTGGAGCCCGTCACCAAGGAGGTCTTTAACCTTGGGGCTGAGGGGTGTCAGGAGCGTGCTGTGCAGATTAAATTCCAACTTGCATTCCAGAGACAATGGCTGGTAAGCCCAAGAAATTCTCTGGTGGTAGCTTGCATGGAATTAGGTGAAATCTTAACCTAATGAATGACCAGGACTCTTGAGTGCACAAAGCAAGATAGTTTCTCTGGGAGAAGCTGCCGACACGCAGTAGTCTATACATTGCCTTCAATATTGGAGAAGGTGTCGTGGATGCTGTAGTAGTTGGCCAAAGTTACCCATGTCTGTCATGAAAGGGCAATAAACAAAAAAGGTGGGGCATGTAGGCGTGCATGTGTGTGGTGTGCACTGCTTGGGTTGGAAATTATAGGTGGATCATATTTGTTTTGACTATGTTGATGAACTATATATTTTTCTGTTATCCTTCTGTGAGCACAAATAAAGTAATCCCTAAATCTTAGACAAAAGCATTATGGGATCCATCTGCTTTTATCATTGTGAGAAGTGTTGGCTTTGATGTCTTAGGAAAGGCTTCAGCATTTGTCCCTACTCTTATGGACACACTGATTCTCTTGAGTGTCTGCTGTGGGATTATTTAGTCCAGGAAGTGCTGTTATCCAAACTATACTATTGTCTATGAGTGGTTGGAGCTATTATTTTCTCTTCATAGTAACTTCTTATTTCATTTATTTATTTTTTAATTTGCATAATTTTATTGAAGAACAAATAGCAATGAGACAGTTTCAAATCAAATAATTAAAACAGATTCAATAATTAATACATTGCATATTGTTTTCTTAGTGGTTATTTGTTGTACAAGGTGCAGACACGATGTTCTTTTAACAAACGGATGCCTCTATTTATTGAATTAACAGAATGTAGCTGTATACCTATGTATTTTTTTTCTTTAAAGTTGAATTATAGTATACGTTCAATAATTAATACTTTTTACATTGTTATCTTCCTAGTGGTTATCCATAGTACAAGAAGCAGACAGGATATCCTGTCCAAACACTATTAGTGAAAAACACTATTAGTGCAAATCTTTCTTATAGAATTACGCAAAAGTACTGCGTATTTATCCGAACTGTTATGTATATTCAAATATGTTTACACAAACACAGAATGGTCCTTCCTTTGTGTCCCCTTTTTTTGTTTAATCCTGTCAGAGATGGGTATTCTATTGTCATTCGATTACTATAGGTGCTTGAATTCAGCAAAGCACTCCAACACAGTCCAGCAGTCCAGAATACTAGTAGGTTATCCGAAGAAGTTGTTGACTAGAGCCATTTACAGCTCAGCATATATATTATTATGGTTTCATTTTTTATACCTAGTTTTTATACTTCTGTTTTGGATGGTGAAGACTGAGATAAAGCAAGAACTATATAACAAAAAATGGAACTTTTTTTTTTTATCTGATTAGGTTAGTGGAGTCCCTCAGGGTTTATTCTGTAACCCTGCACCTCACTTTGTAGATCCTTTGTAGTATAGAGTCTACAGTATCTCCCTATACAGATCCGACTCGTAGTGATCCTCTTAATTTTCAGCTTCCCAAAGCGCTGGGATTACAGGTGTGCACCACCACGCCCATCTCAGTCTCTGTCTCAGTGCACCCCAGGGGGTGAGGCCTAGACGGCAGGTCAGGGATCGAACCCCGACACCTTCTGATTTTGGAAGTCACAGTGAAAGAGTTTTATGAAACTTTAGCCCTCTGAGACATGCTTTAAAATATATTGAATGTTTAAATTAAAACAAAATTATGACCATAAAAGACACCTGGCAGTGAAATCCCCCCAGAACCTTCGCGTCATTTTCCACACACTCATCCCTTGGTCCTGGCCAATTTCAGCACCAGCCCTGCAGTGGGCATGTTGACTTCGCAGAAGAACCAGAGATTGTACAGTGCCAGATCTAGCGGATAAGGTGGGTAACCACCCAGCTTTATGTTTTTATTTGACAGAAACTGCCTTCAATATTTGATCAGTACAGAGAGTTTGGAAAAATATAGTGCACGTTTAGGTTAAGAAATGATTGTAGTAAGAGATATATTTCCTCTAATATCCACAAAATACCAGTGTACCTTAAACACAATTATTTCATTCATCTCGGCAAAATGTCTTTTAAGGTAATAAGGTGCATTTAAAAAAAAAAAAAAAAAGTGGAAACAGTCAGCATACTTTCGTCCACTGTTGTGTGCCAAGATGCCAGAGCACAAGATCCAGCTGGAATATCTATCTGGGTGGGTGCTAAGAAAGCTTCTTCGACCTTTAGTGAGGCAGCACTTTATGAAATACGTACAGTACATTACTTTCTGAAACTCGAAGATACACATCAAGGTACCTGTTACATGAGAAGAAATTTACATATAATGACTTTCATTTTCTATGTAGTTAGGCCAGGATCTACAGGGTCTCACTACACACATCAGATTTATTGTGATCTTCCTGTTTTTTAACCTCTCAAGCGCTGGGATTACAGGCACTTGCCACCACGCCTAGCCTCAATCTCCGTCTCAGAGCGCCAGCATGGCAGGCCCGGGATCCAATTCCGCTGAGCTATCAAGCTGGCTTTCTGATCATAATCACTACATCAACTGATTGTTTTTCTCCACTGTTCAGTTAGTTTTCAAACACACTGCAGGCAGAGAAAGCCTTGTTTCCAGAGCTGCACTTCACTGAGAGGAATTCTTGAGAAAAGGACCCCCAGGTTCCTTTAAAAGAGCAAGGAAGGGAAGTAATCCTCCTTGGAATGTTTCAGAGAAAGTTTCCCCGGGAGGTGAAATGTCTTAAGCAGAGGGCTGCTGGGCTGGGTCCTGCAACTTCTCTGTGGTCTGGGTTTCTGTGATTGTTTATTTCGCTGGGCTTCCGAAAGCTGGTGCCCAAGATCTCAATATTCTGGCAGGACAGTGCCCTGTTGAAGACATGGGATTGTAGCAATTTCTATAGCAAGTTAAGGGCTGCAGTACTCCTAGAGTCAAGAGGGTGCACACTTTCAGGAAACACATTGGGTGGGGGAAAACACTCTCCATCCTTAAAACAGATCTGTAGTTTCCCAGAGAAACCCACTGCCGTTTCAATCTGGAACAAGAAGTGGTTGTTGGGAACTTGTCCTGATAATGTTATTATATGCTATGTATGTGCCGCAGGGTGAAATGACAAGCTTGGGTTTGTTTTTCAGAAACCAGTGTTTATTTCTTACACACAGGCAGTAATCCAGGAAAATGACATATCCACTAGAATATGAATTCTTTTTCTGTAATATGATTTTTTAGCCATTCACCAATACATATTTTTTGTGAATGTGTATCATGTGTCTTGAAAAAGTGCCCCAGTCTCAGAATTTGTGTTCTCATTCTAACTTCTGTCCAGGGAATATCACCATCCAACTCTACCAAAGGTCTGGGACCTTTTTTTTGTTTTGTTTTGTTTTATTCTTACAAGAAATTCAGCCACTTAAAGCAATTACTAAAATATGTTTGAGTGATTAGAATAAATGACATGTTGATATCTTCTTTGATTAAAAGAAAAAAAATCCAGAGGCTGGGGAAATATGCAAAAAATTTAAATTCTCTGGATCAGCGCTTCAAAAACAAGAGAAAGCTAGCATGGTGGTACCTGCCTGCAAAGAGGCTGAGGCAGGAGCACTGTGAGACCAAGGACAGCCTGAGTTACACCGTGAGACCCTGTCACAAAAAAAGAAAGTGTTTCTAGTGGCTTCAACTGGACATCGATTGTGTGTGGGAGGGTGCGACGAGGTTTCAGTGCCTGAAGAGGTTAAGCTGCATCAATCTTGAGAAACACACCCCCACTGGACAGTTTTGGTTATTAGCTGCTAAGCAATCTTGTGTCTGCCGGCACTGACTTTGCAAGAAAAAACACTCCTACTGTTGTTCTTGGGGTCCTTTGCCTGTCAGGAAAGCAGGCCTCTACGTGAACCCAGCTCTTGCCTTCTTGTCTATCTTTTCTTTCTTGCTGCTGCTTTTTCTCCATAGTGTATACTGAAAGAGAGAGACAGAGACAGAGAGAGAGAGAGAGAAACAGAGAGACAGAGACAGACACAGAGACAGAAACAGACACAGAGAGACAGAGAGAATTTTTAATTTTTTTGAATATTTCCCTACCTCTGCTTTTTTTCTTTTAATCAAAGAAGATGTTAACATTTCACTTATTGTAATCACTCAAGCATGTTTCAGTAATTGATTCAAGTGGATGAATTTCTTATGAAAATTTTAAAATTTGGAGGAGAGAGAGAAGAGAGAACAAAAAATTCTACAAGGGAAGTGAACCAGATTCACCGAGTCCCCTACTATGTAAGAGGAGTATTTTGGCATATTTTATTTTGGGTCCTCTGAGCAATATCATTCCACAGCTTTTGTGCTAGGGGTTGAATTCAGGCTGAGCTCAAACTTGCAATCCTCCTGCCTCAGCCTCCCACTGTGCTGGGACGACGTGTGTGTGCCACCATGCCTAGCTGCATTCCCCTCTTTTGTGGATCAGCGACATTTAAAAAAGCACATGAATGGAGAGGAGTCATTTAGTAAGGGTGGTCCTCCAGGCAAATCCAGCACCCTGTTCTCCCTTCCCCTCTGACCTAATGGGAATTATCAGTGTCTGCCTCCCTCCCTGCGAATGGCCTGAGTTATCTGTCCTCTCAAGATTGTGCAAGTTCAGTCAGCACAGTTGTACCCATAAGGGGGCCAATATCTAATCAGCGTTGTGTAGGAGGGCTGTGACAGGAGCGCAGGACTATGCATGCTCAGCAACTTGTACCACCATGTGCAAACTCCTGCATCCGCTGAGACATGTAGTTACATCTGTGACCTGTGACCGGTTGCAGGGGACCACAGCCTCTGCTCCTTCCACTGGCCACGGCCTTTATGAGAAGCTGGAGGGTCCTGGCCGTGCCAGGTGTGGTGTTCACATTAGATGTGGCTTATCGAGTGTTCCTTGGTTTTCTAAAACTCTGGTGATGCCACGTTATGATTGCTATAGAATTCTTAACCAGTCCACTATGTCCCAATTTTCTTCTGCCTTTAATCGTCTCACTCTGAGGCAAAATATGCAGAAAGAATAAAACAACTTATTCCCCAGAAGTCCCTAGCTAAACAGACATCAATAAAATAAAAAGTACTCAAAACTTTGTTAGCATTGCCCTTGTACAGTTTATGTAGACTAGCTCCAAAAATCTGACAGATCAATCTTATTGGAATATTGATGCTAAAAAAAGGTGGAGGGAAGGTTGGGGTGACACTGAGAAAACTTCTGCTTTTGTTCTTGGCAATGTTATGTCTCACGCCCGTGTCTGTCTTTCACGTGACCCTCAAGCCTTCTGAGATACAAATTGCAGTAAGCGCTGCTGTGCCAAGAGTGTTCGTGGCTCTGTGGCACACTCCGAGGGCAGTCTTTCCGCTTTGCTTTCCACCTGTATCTTTCCTTTTCTGAAGCAGGCACTTTACTTCCCTCCCTCATGGAGTATTCAACTGTGCCGGCCTCTCCTCTACTTCCGGTTGTTCACGTCCATGGTGGTCCGTGTTGACTGTTGATTTGACTGGATTTAGGAGTATGTGTTTTTGAATTTTCTTTTATTTTTTTCTTTCTTTCTTTTCTTTTTTTCTTTCTTTTTTTTTTTTTTTTTCCAGAATTGGGGATTGAGTTCAGGCCAGGCAAACACTTATTCTACTGAACTATCTCCCTGGCTCCAAAATGCATGATCTCTTGTTTTTTCTTTTATATGTTTTTCGTGGAACTGGGGATTGAACTCAGGCCCTTGTGCTAGCTAGGCAAGCACTTATTCTACTGAGGCATCTTCCCAGCCCTCTGTGTTTGCAGAGATAACTGGACTCTTAACTTTTCACTGAATTAATCCATTGAGTCTTTTCTTTTTCTTTTTTTCTTGACAGAACTGGGGATTGAACTCAGGCTCTTGCGCTTGCCAGGCAAACACTTATTCTGCTGAGCTATCTCCTCAGCCCAATTCTTTGAGGCTTAAGTAAATGTTTCTCCTTTTAAATTGTGTATAAGTATGGTTGAGCAATGTGCAGATGTTTAAATTTTAAAAATTACATCAGGCAGGGGATTTAGCTCAGGGGCATAAGTGCCCGCCTGGCAAGAGCAAGGTCCTGAGTTTGATCCCTGGTACCATAGGCCATACTGGCCCTGGAAACCTGGGTCATGCCATGCCAACCCCAGAATTGGGTGTGGTGTACACCCTTGTCATCCCAGCACTGGTGAGGCTGAAACAGGAGGATCACTATGAGTCTGAGCTGACTACTGAGACTCTGTATCAAAATAATAATAATAAAAATACAGCAAAACACACATTGCTATTAATCCCCTCCAAATACTCCTCTGCCTCTTCCTCCTCCTACTTGACTCAAACTCAAAATCTTCCCATCCCTTCGCTGCTTTCTGAAGCAGTTCTGGAAATTCTAATTGGTGAGTGTCTTTCATTAAGCTGTCACAGCTGCCTCAACATCTGAGCTAATTGAAAACATTTATCTTTTATGGTCATTTTAGCTTTGGGGAAGAGCAGAAGGTGCACTAGTGAACGAGGTACTTGAGCACACATTGTGCATTTTTACTAGCATGCCTTTTGTTTAGACTGCATGCTCATTTGTGATCATACCTTATAAAAGTGTGCATGACAAAGGGCATCCATAACTGGTTCAGAAAGCACCAAGATCAATCAGATGAGTGTGCTCAAAGGGACAGCAGGATTTTCAGGGGGAATCACTGCATTGTGTCTTTTACTGTAATAAATTTTTAAAATTTAGACATTCATCCTATATGCTCATCTGTCCTTACATGTCAGGTATGCTGTTCAAAAATAGAAGGGTTTGGAAACAAAGTTCCACTCGGTCTCCTAAGCTATCGCCTGAATGCTCAGTCCCAGGAATCCCTCTGTTATCCCAGATGGAAATCCTTACCATGTTGCTGGTTTCTTACAGCAGCTTGTTTTTCTTCTTTCATTGGTTTTATGCTTCACTGATGCAGAATGCCTTAACCACATGCATTTCTCCACTAAGAGATTATGTACTACGCCAGACAGGATGTTTTGACCATATATTTTCCTATCTTGGTGATAGGAGATTAGTGCATTGCACATAGAATATATTTATTGATGTACCAGCTGTATACTTGGATGGGATTGAGATGTATGGAATACTGGCTGCTTTTTGTGAAAATGTATTTGGTACAGGGTCTCATTGTGCAGTTCTGACTTGAAGTGACCCTTCTTCTTTCAGCCTCCCCAGCGCTGGGATTATAGGCTTGTGCCATCGTGACTGAGCTCAGCTTGCCCGGGGGCAGTGTGTGGAGTGGTATGTGGTGCCAGGAACTGAATCCCAGTCCCTGCGCTTGCCTAAGCAGGCCCTGAATCCACTGAGCTATATAGCGTTCCCTAGCTGCTTTGTTTTTGGGTGCTTTCTGTCTATTTTGCATGATTCAATTTCCTTGATTATTGTCTATGTATGAGAATCTAAATTTTATGTGAACCTTCATCCACTTCAGAATGTGTTAGAGTTGCTGTTTTGGCAGTCTAATGTCCTTTGCTGTACTTTGTTTTTGGTGGAACCAGAGATTGAACTCAGGATCTTGAGCTTGCCAGCCAAGCACTTATTCTACTGAGCTATCTCCCTGGCCCACCTTTGCACTTTGATGCCAGTGCTTGGTTGAGTGTAACTTCGAAGGGTGCTTGGCTTCATGTATGGGATTTGGGGCTAACCTGGACATAGTAGGTGGTATCAAGTGTCTGGTACCATCAGTTTCCTCTTGGCCAGAAGTTTGTTTTGTACAACTTAGGTGTCTTTCTCTGTGATATGAAGTACTCATCTATAATAGTCATGATTGCACAAACACCATAGAATTGCAGCTCCTAAGGCATTTTGAGACTGAATCTTTTCTGGAAATCATCATAATTCAGTAATCCTACAGATCTGCAAAGCACTTTACAAAGAGTTATAAATCTCTTTCACATATGTTGTCTCATTAAGCTCCTGGAGCAGTGGATGTACACAGGGCATGTGTTATAACCTTGCTTCTACCGTGCTAAACCCGGAGTTCCAGTTTCTTTTTCTCCACTTCTCTTAGACCCACTCAGTCTGTGTCCTGAATCTCTCCTGACTTTGTCATTTCCTTGTCTTTCCATAGGCTAGTGGTGGTCAGCCTCCGCTGAACAACTGTGTTGCAGGTGCCCCATGATCTGTAAAACTTGGGGCTTCCTCTCCTGTCCTGAACTGCTTTCTCAAGTGAAGATGGGATCTGTGTGGTGGTAGTTAGTCAGCAAACAGAAGCCCTGTAGCATCTTGGATCTTCTTGTGGTTATTGACAAGACACAAGGTTGAATTAGGACTCAAGCCAAACCACCCTGTTCCTCCATGAATGTTTGTGGATCTTTCTTTACAATCTGCTCCTGTATCTGTATGGTTAGTTCAAGTGCTGTCTCCCCAAAGCCTCATGCGGACATGGGGTGGCTTCTAGAGTCTTTGATTAATTCACTGTGCAATGCTGAGGTAACGGGCGTGAGTGCCAAATCTGCCCTGAAGCAGATGCAACATGTGGCAGGGAGAGAGGCTTGCTCTCCACCTGTGCCTCAGCTTCTCCCTTTTTGCTCTTGCCGCTTTATTTCTGTCTTGTGCCACCATGAACTGCTGCCCTCTGTCATGTGCTGCTCTGCCTTTGAGCCAGCCATAAATGCACTAAAAGCTCCACTAACTGTGAGCTAAGTAGACCTTTCTTTCCTTAACTTTGAGGGTCGGGTATTTTGTCCCAGCAATGAGAGAAAAGTAAGTGAGACATGTGTCTCATGAAAGATTTTTTAAAAAGTACAGAATGTTACAGGATTGTATTTAAATGGCAACGGAATAAATAAAAAAGGGATATAAATGAAGGACCATTTTGTATCTGTGTATACAAAATAGTTAGGATAGATATACAGCTACTTTCTCTTAGTTCAGTAAGAAAGATGTGTACTAAAAGTGTTTAGAGAAGATATTATGTGTACATCTTGTACTCTGAATAACTGCTACAAAGACAACAATATGCAATGTACTAATTATTGTAACTGTCCTCCTAATCTGTTTTGAAACTGTCTCATTGCTATTTCTCAATAAAATTAATTTAAAAAATACCCAAATCATTACTGAGCACCTACTGTATGCCAGGCACTGTTATATATGGTGGCAGCAATTCCAGTTATGAAAAAAATATTAAAAAAGAAAACAAAAGCAATTACAAGGAAGGCTGTCCCCTAAAGAGGAGTCCACAAGCCAGTGTACGCTCGTAGACATCGCCCATCGGGCTGTTAGGGCTTGGAGGTTTTCTTTTGTCTAGTATTTCATGTGCTGGAAGCTCAGACCCCAGTGTGCCCAGGGAAGTAGTGGGACCTGTAGGAGGAAGTGATTAGGTCATGAATAAATTGATGTTGCTTTCAGGGGTGGCTTAGAACCTGCAGGAGTCCAGTGGTTCCGTGTGTGGGCTTCGTTGTAAGGATGAATGAGCCCAGCTCCCCTCCCCCAGCCTGTTTTGCTGACAGCTGGTTTCCTTCTCTGCCACGTAGTAACACAACCAGGAAATCACTCACCAGATTACTCTATCCAGTCTCTAGAACTATAAGCCAAAATGAACCTCATTGTGGGAAAAGATCCTGAGCCTCAACTGTTTTGTTCCAGCAACACCATTAAAAAAAAAAAAAAAAAAAAAAAAAAATAGTAAGGGATCCAGGGGAAGAACAATAGATGTTATCTGGCTGAAGAGCACATAAGTCAGTGCATGTTAACTGTGTGGCCAGCAGACACGGATTGCTTGAGTTGGGCAGCATGTTACTCATAAGCTCACCAGAGAGACGCGATTCCTAACACCTACAACTCTGACGGAGAAAAGTTTATTTTGGCATATGGTTTGTAGAGATTTCTGTCCATAGTAGGCTGGCTGTCAGGTAGAGCGGCGTGGCAGAGGAGAAACAGACTAGGGCATCCATAGTGGGGCAAGCAGGAAGCCAAAGGAGATCGCATGCGGAGAGACCGCTCTAGGCCACGCCCCTGGGGACCTACTTTGTCCTATGAGACACCAGCTACCAACAGCACATTTAGCTACGTAAGTCATCCCTGGGCCGATCCTACCTACGAGTACATGAATCTTTGGTGGTGCATTGAGATACAAATCATAGCGGATGACCAGGACTGGCGGATCCCAAGTTTGGTCCTAATTTTAGTAGCTTAGTGAGACTTTCTCAAAATAAAATAGCAAGAAGGACTGGCAAGTCCTCTCAGTGGTACAGAGCACTTGCCTATCGCATGAGGGCTTGGATCTTTCCCCAGTTACCCCTCTCCCATAAGAAAAAGTTGGGGGGCTGGCTTGATGGAGCTGTGGATTTGCATGGAAAAGGATTCATTAAGGGAGAAGTGCAGTAACAGTTTGGGCACACAAAGATCTGAAGCCAGTTTTCCTGAAGTTAATTCATCCAGGTTAAAAGAATGGGATTAGGCAGAATTTACATTAGGCCTTTGGATGTCAGGCTGCATACTTTGTACTTAATTTGGTGTTCTTTGGGTAGTTTTTCTCAGAGCAGTTATGTCATCTATGGTACGATTTAGAAGCATGAATCTGACTGGAGTGCACAGGATTAATCTCAGATTAGAGGTCACTGTGTGGAGTAACCTTTTTCCCCTCTAACCCAGGGTGGAGGGTACTCAGAGTTAGCTGCGTGGTCTGTGCTGATCCACTGCACTTCTGTGTCTCTTAATTCAAAAGCTGATGTTACTGACACTTGAGGCAGCTCTGTTTTTATACTAAGGGGCTGTGCTGTGGGTTGCCAGTGGCTCCTGCCCACTAGAAGCCCGTCGCAGCCCTTTCCCTGCAGTTATAATAAGCTTGGGTAGCTCCATACCCTCATTTCAGAAAAAGTTACAAGAGCTTAAATAGCCTATCTACTAGCTTATGTCTCAGATATAGTAGACAGGAAGGACTCTACTGGGATACACAGTCCATGCACCAGGTGGAGGGGTTTACACGCCATCTCTGTTGTTGCCTGCTTTGCTAAGTTTGCAGCTGCAGGTGGATGTCACAAGAAGCAGGAGGAGAAGAACAATTGTCGCCAGGGCACTGAGTGGCCGTTAGCTGCTTACTCTTCCTGTCATTCCTGATTGTCCTGTGGTAGCCCCCTCACTGTTGCACATTACTTGATGGACCCCTGGAGACCAACCACAGGTACTGGTTATAAAAGCACAGAGACTGATAAGTTCATGCAAAAGTGCTCATCAAATTGCTGCTGTGCACTAAGGCAGCCTAGTAACAGCACCCAATTTCTGTGTGAATGTAACTTTCATTGGAGTAGACTACCAGATGGTTACTTTTTGTATTTCTGTGGACTTGGAGCTGTGACTTTACTATAAGATTACCACGGGAGGAAATGATGGTGAAGCAAGTTATCTTTCTACATAATGGGAGGAAGGAAACCATGGGTATCTATATTCCAAATGACAAAACATAGCATCGAGTCTCTAAACCAATTTATTTTCCACCTGAGATTTCAAGTTTTGCTCCACTGAGTTTGACAAAGTACTCCAGGATGAAATTATGTAATGCAATTCATTGTTCTGCAGCCTGAAACCCTAAAACAGTGGCCCCAAATGGTAACTTCCATTAGTGCTTTGCATAGTTTTTAGCAGTATGAGATCCTGGCATGCATGGTAGTGACAGGTAACACATTGCAAAGTGGTTGTCTTCTGGTGGCTTTATCTGTTTTGTATTTGCTTCTCTCCTGGTGGAAGGATTGGGGCTATTCTCTTTTGACACTTGTTTTTTTTAATATGTGGAAACACAGGAAGTAATTTTCTTCTGGATGAAATATGAATTTTATTTTCTTAGTGTCAATGTGTTTTTTAGTATAATAATCTTTTAAAGAAATACATAGCCATTATACACAATCAGTCATACATCATACTTCTTGGATATTTGAAAATTAACCTCTATCATTGAGTTTTTTTTCTTTTTTTTGCAGAACCGGGGATTGAACTCAGACCCTTGCACTTGCCAGGGAAGCGCTTATTCCACTGAGCCATCTCCCCAGCCCCCAGTTTTTGTTTTAACAGATGGGGAAGAAGGCTCCTATAGCAACATGGTCTGCTGATACGCGATATTATATGAATTTTACATTATAAATGTCTGAAGTTTAGCTAACAATTTTTGCCTGAATTAGAAAATATATCAAAGGTGAAAGTCAAAATGAAATAGATGAAAAATTTATATGGCTGTCTGTAAGAATTGTACGCTTACATTTAGATGGCTTATGTGTGTCTTCTACTAGGTTATTATTTTTGAAACTAATGAAAGCTTCTGTAAAATTATAATCTGGAAGATCAGATCTCTTTGTGTATAAATGTCACACTTTCATTTTAATCCGGAGGGCTATGATCATATACACAGGCACATTTGCTATGCATATTATGTATGCCTCTGTACATACATGTATGTATATACATATAGATGTACTTTATGCAATGTGGTATTTGACCTGTACATGTGATATAAAAATGAAGCATATATACGTATGTATAAATTGTTTGGCAACATTATCATTTATTATTACAATTGCTCTTGGGCTGTGGAACTTAATTTGCTCCTTCCGATTATTATTTTCAATCAGTTTTATTATTACTTGTTTGCGGTGCATAACAATTACACCTTTATGGGGAATTGGTGCATATATATGAAAATCTCAATCCATTTTTCATCCCTGCCCCTTCTCTCTCCACTCCCTCCATATCTTGTTCTGTTTCCCATTTGAAAAAGAGTTCTTCATCTTTCCTTCCTTTTTTAAAAAATCTTTTATTTTTATAAAGTTTAGGTTTGTCATGTAAGAGAAACCATGCAATATTTACATCTGTGGTGTCTGATTTTTTGCACTTAATGTTGTAATCTGAAGGTATATGCACTTCCCATGAAAGATTTATGGTTTTCTTTTGTTACAGAAGTGTAGGACTTTACTGAGTGTAAATATCACATTTTCTTTACTATTCAACTATTGCTGGATATATAAGCCACTTCCAAGATCCAGCTGTTATACACATGACCGTACATGCATTGCTGGAATATGATGTCTTTAATTCTTTTGAGAAGCTATCTAGAAGTGGAATAGCTGAATTAAATAGGATTTCTAGCTTTAGTTTGTTTAGGAATCTCCATACTGATTTCCATACTGGTTGTACGGGTTCCCACCAACGATGCGGAAGTATTCCATTTTTCTCTGCAGCTTATCCAGCATTTACTATTATTTGCTTCCTGGGTGGTAATCATTCTTTCTGAAGTTAGATAGGATCTCAGTGCTGTTTTGATTGGCATTTCTGTAATTACATTATTTTCATTTATTTTTGTCCATTTTTGGTTCCAAGGAGTGTCAACTCACTACGATTGCCCAGCTTTATGTTGGGTGGAATATATATGTTTGAATAAGCTTTACTTCCTGTTATGAAATTCTTGTATCCAATTCCACGTTTAGAGTTACTTCGAGCAATTAATCTGCATGTGTATTGATACTGTTGAACCCATTAAGCTAAAGATCTGTTAATTGTATGTGATATTTAATACATTTCCACATACTTAGAGCATTCAAAGTGTAGCCCCATCTAAAAGCAAATTGATACTACAATTTATGAGACAAAAAATTTTATCTGAACCAGCAAACTTTCAAAAGCATTTCTTTAACAAAAAAGTACAAAAACTTTTTTTTTTTTTTGTTGGACCAGGGATTGAACTCAGGACCCTGCACTTGCCAAGCAAGCGCTTTTCTACTGAGCTATCTCCCCAGCCCCCAAAACTTTTATAGAATGGCTTTTACAGAAAATATTCAACTTGATAGAGATAGAGTCATTTCTTTTCCTATAACTTCCTACCAGGCTGCATGACTCTCTGCTTCCACCACAGGTGAAATACATTTCTTTTGGTTCTTATTCTGTAATGGTGCTCTTTCTTGGATTTATATGCTACCCAGTGAAAACTAGATCAACCAATTAGTTGAATTTTCTAAGCCAACCAGGAAAAATAGCCATGCAAAGCAGTGACTGCCAATGACTTCATTACTCCCTGTGCTTTGGTTTCAGCTGTGGCCCATTTGTTTGTGTTTCTCTCTTCCAGTGCCTGGAGCCCTGCAAGGAACCTGGGGACCTGAGGAAGCACCAGTGTCAAAGCTTTTGTGAGGTAAGAGAACGTCACTGTCATTGTAGTCCCCGCACCCAGAAAGCAGAGAGTCACTGTCCTCCTGCCTGGCACCATGGTTATTTTTTTATTATTATTATTTTTAATTTTTTTTTATTTTATTGAACTACAAATGTCAATCAGTTTCAAGACACCTTAGCAATACAGATTTGATCAATTAATACATTGCAAACTGTTTTCATAATGCTTTGGTATTGTACAAGGTGCATACATGATATTATATTTACAGATATTATTTTACCAGGTATCTCTTATCAGTGAATTAAGAGTGTAGCTGCTTACTTATTTTTTATACCTGAATTATATCAAAAATTCAAGAATGATTTTCCTAGTGGATGACCATAGCACTAAAAGCCGACATAATATCCTGTCCAACCACCATTAGTGCAGATCTTGCCTCTCATAGGATTATGTAGAAGCACAGCGTTATCTATCCCAACTGTACTGTCTATACACACATCCTGATTTTTTCTTTCTACAACCCTTCCTTTGTCTACACCTGTCAAAAGTGGGCACTCCATTGACATTCAACTACCTTAGGTGCTTGAACTCAACACCACAATCCAACACCGTCCAGCATTCTGCAACAATAGTGAGTTGTTCAAAGTTTTAATCTACCTGGGTCTTAACCATCCAGCAGAAAAGTATAAAAGTATAAAAATGAAGTATACATCGTGAGCCCATAATATTAAGCTGAGCTGTAAATGGATATGGTCGACAATTTCTTTGAATAACTCCCTATGGTTGCAGAATGCTGGACTGTGTTGGATTGTGGTGTCAAGTTCAAACACCTAAGGTAGTTGAATGTCAACGGAGTGCCCACTTTTGACAGGTGTAGACAAAGGAAGGGTTGTAGAAAGAAAAAATCATCCTGTGTGTGTATAGACAGTACAGTTGGGTTAGATAACGCTGTGCTTCTACATAATTCTATGAGAGGCAAGATCTGCACTATTGTTGGTGGGACAGGATATTATGTCGGCTTTTAGTGCTATGGTCATCCACTAGGTAAATAATTATTGAATCTTTGATATAATTCAGCTACATAAATACCTGTAAATATAATATCATGTATGCACCTTGTACAATACCAAAACGTTATGAAAACAGTTTGCAATGTATTATTTCATCGACTCTGTATGGTTATGGTGTTTTGA
>PVKA01024348.1:0-34351 GCA_004027165.1 Ctenomys sociabilis | reverse complement strand
AAATCAAAGCTCTCTCCTGACTTGCATTGTGGCAGTCTGAATGCCCCCCGAACAATTGTGCCAAAGACTTTAGGAAAACAGATACAGGATAAAAGTAACTAGACACACAGAACAGCCAACTTCAGGTAACTATTTTGGATTGCAAATGAGGATAAATTTAATGTTCAAACAATCTGATAAAATATCCATTTGGAAACTGAAAAAAAAAAAAAACCAAATTAGTCTATTTACTGTAACTTTGTTTTTCTTTAACATTAACCTAGGGACTAGAAAGCTGGAGACAAGACAATGCCCACCAACAGATGGAGAAAGAAAAGGTGGTATATATGGAAATATGATTCAGCTTTTATTTTATTTTATTTTATTTTTTGCCAGAACTGGGGATTGAACTTCAGCCCTTGCGCTTGCCAGGGAAGAGCTTATTCCACTGAGCCATCTTCTTGCCCCAATTCAGCTTTTAAAAACTTCTGAAAGGGGCTAAGGAGATGGCTCAGTGGAATAAGCACTTGTCTGGCAAGCGCAAGGGCTTGAGTTGAATCCCCGGTTCTGCAAAACAAACAAACAAACAAAACTTCTGATGATGGTGGGGGAGATAGCTCAGCAGTACAAGGTCCTGAGTTCAATCCTCAGTACTACAAAAAAAAAAAAAAAAAAAAAAAAAAACTTCACTAATGGCTTTTCTTTTGGTGGCTGGCTCAGCCTGCCCTGGGGTCAGGGCTGGCATGGCATATGGTGCCAGGGACTGAACCATGGTCCCTAGGCTTGCCTAAGTTTGCCTAAGCATGGTGCTTTAGACCACTGAGCCATCTCACTCCCCAACAAAACAAAACTTCTGATGCATACTACAACATGGAAAAAATTTAAGGCCATTATGTTGACACAAAAGGACAAATGCTATTTTTCTACTTTTATGAGGTACTTAAAGAAAAATTTATAATGATTAGTCTTGGGTGCTAAGGGGTAAAGAAATTGAGTTGATACTTTTTTTTTAAATGATATAGAAGTTCAGTTTTGTTTTTTGCTTTTTTTTTTTTGAGACAGGGTCTCACTATGCAGTTCAGACTGGTTTCTGAACTCACTTTGTAGTGCAAGCTGGCCTTGAACTCATGGCAATCCTCCTGCCTCAGCCTCTTGATTGCTGACAGTACAGGAGTGAAGAATTTCAGAATTTGTAAGTTTAAAAAAGTTCTGGAGTTGGATGATGCACAACCATATGAATGTGCTTAATTCCTCAAGATGTACACTTAATTATTAAAATAGTAAGTTTTATGTTATATATTTTTACCATAATTAAAAATAAAACTTCTCAGTAAATTTTTTTAAATGGTAAACATCAACAGATGTAACTCATAAGCAAGGGCTCTTTGAGGCCAGGGGTACCTCAATAAGCTCTGAAGAGAGTTGAGGACCGAGTACAGCACCACAGGCCTATAATCCTAGTGACCTGGGAGGCTGAGGCAGAAGGATCACAGGTCTGAGGCCAGCCAGGTACGGTGGTGCACACCTGTAATTCTAGCACTCTGGAGGCTGAGGAAGGAGGACCACTGAGAGTTTGAGGCCAGCTAGACTACATAGTAAATTTTAAAAAAACAAAAAGAATCTTGCTCAGCAGGAGAAAGATCAGATTTAGGTCTAACCCACGAACAACCATACTGTGGCTTACCTGCATACTATAGGACCCGTCGTGGTTATAAGTTACAGCGATGGCCACATCTTTATAAGAAAAGAGAAATTGAACAATTAGAAGATATTTATTCAGTAACTGAGATGCCAAAGGTCTCACTTTCAACCTTCAGACAATGAGCTGCTCACAGAAACATCAATGATATTAACATCTTTCAGCTCCCTGGAAATAAAGGCTTTTTTTTTTTCTTAGAAAAGCATCTGCCCAGCAGGTTTCAGTAAAGAAGAACATCAAAATTTTCTCTTTAGGTAGTAAACTATGTTAGAGTCCCTCCCCCAGCAAAAAGACTGCAGTGTGATAGCTGAAAATATAATGAATTGGCAAGGAGACACTCTGGCTTAAGACCCAAATCTGCCATCTGATCGCCCCTGTGGTCCTGATCGAGTCTCCAGATCCCTGAGCCTTTATTTCTCGGCCCATTAGGAGGGTATGCGAATGTAACGATGAATACACAAATGTGAGAGTGCTTTATAAACTAGCAGGTGACGGAAGAAATTATTCTTATTACTACATGGATAGGGTATTGGCTGAAGAGCCAATATCCTAGGAGTTGGAAATCAAGTTTTATGGATCTGGGTGGGGCAGCACACACCTGCTATCTCAGTGCTTGAGAGGCTGAGGCTGGAGAATCACCTCAAAGTTGAGGCTAGGCTGGACTACACAGCAGGTTCAAGGCCTGAACTGCATATTGAATCACCCCCCAAAAAAAGAAAATGGAAAGGAAAATCAAAAGTATAGTAACTTCAGGGCCTGCATTATTAACCACTATATTAGCTTTCTTCCTGAAACACATATTTCCAAATGGTAAATTCACTAATAGGATAAACAGGCTCTAAGATGTGCTTTCTCCTCTTTTGTCCACATCACTCAGCATGACTATTTTTTTTTCTTTCTTTTTTTGTACTTTAGGGAAGGGTCTACAGGATGTTCAGGGTCTCACTGCTAGATCAGACTCATAGTGCTCTACCTGTTTACAGCCTCCAAGAGCTGGGATTATAGGCACACCACCACACCCAGCCTTATTTTTTCCTTTCAAACATTTTTGACAGGGTGTATGAAAATTCTCCACACCATATGTTGTTAACTTGCTTTGACTTTACAGTAAATGTCTCCAATTACACCAAATTAATTTTCTTTTAACTTATAAAAATATGAAAAGTTTTTAACCAACACAAATGCTAACAGTTTCACTGCCTGGAAAATTTCTTAGCTGTGCACAGTGCCACTGACCTGTATATAATTCCAGCACTCTGGGAGGCTGAGGCAGGAGGATCCCAAATTCTTGCCCAGACAGGGCAAATGAGCAACACCTTGTCTCAAAATAAAAATAAAACCCAGGGACATAGCTCAATGTGTAGACCGTGAGTTTAGCCCCCAATACCTGAAAATAAAACAAAACCCCCCTACAAGTTCTTCTGTGGTATTACGAGGCAACAGAACTGGTTTCTCCCCTCCCTATATATCTCTTATCACTGACTCAAGAATCTCAAACACTGTCCTAAACATTTAGTATGGATGGTGACAGCATGGAGCAGGGCTGAGGATGCACACATTTCCTGTGGTGTGGGTTCAGATCCTCACCTCATCAATTTGTGGGGTTATTTCTGAAAAACTACGAAAGCTTTGGCCTTAGTTTAGAGAGATTAGTAATTTATGAAACTGACAACCGTCATACTAATTGCATTGGCCTTTTCTGAAAACTCAAAAGAAACAATCTTTGGGAAGTGTTTAGCACCGTGTCTGACACGGAACAAATATTACAACTCATATTTGATAATGAAAATCAATATTATTTGTTGGGGAGGGCGATCTGAGACAGGGTCTTGCTATGCAGTTCAGGGTGGCCTTGACTCCAATGTGTAGCCCAGGCTGGCCTTGAACTCACATCGATCTTCCCGCCTAAAGCCCCTGAGTGCTGGGATTACAGGCATGCACCATTATACCTGGAAATATTATCCTTATTGAGGATAGGACAAGTTTCTGTAAAACATGGCCAATAATAACTAAGTCATAAAATGCTCCAAGTTTTGAATACAGTGCTGTATTTCAAATATTTGGTCCTCCTGAGTGGGATGAGCATGCCTGGAATCCTAGCAACTGGAAGGCTGAGACAGGAGGACCACTGTGAGCTTGAAGCCAGCCTGGACTACGCAGCGAGGTCCTCTCTCAATAACCAAACAAACAAGCAACGTGGTCCTTCTCACTGAGACTGTGCTCAGTGGCTCTACCTTGCACTCTTGGGCCCTGGGCTTCCTGGACTTCATGTCCGGTGGCCTTAGCAGTCCCCAGAGGCTCACCATAGCATTTCTAAATGCTCTTCCACTCAGACCTTGCTTATTTTTATAGAGCACTGCCAAAAATCTACAGTGAACAGTAATTATGTTGTCCTTTTGACTCTGTGTCAAAAGTAAACCTTTTTTATTCCCAAAACACAACTTAGTACTTTAACTGGAGACCTATGGCAAAGAAAGTTGTTTATCTGTTAAATCATGGCTGTCACTCCTCTGTTTAACTCAGGTGGATGACACCTTGCAGTTTCCCGCACTGGTGTGCAGCAGAGAACAGGTGAGGGTGAGACAGTCCCAGACTCTGGAGGCTGCCTCTTAGGGTGACACAAAACAAGTGTGGCAGGAGCTGGCTGGCCACTGTGCACACAGACTGCAGGCTTGTGACACAGCCAGGTTCCCACAGCCATAAGCCATGGAGGCTCGTATGGGTCTCCTTATTCAGTTCAGGCTGGCCTCACCTTGTGGCAGTCCTCGTGCCTCAGCCCCCTGAGCACTGGGGTTACAAGTTTGCACCACCATAGGCCTCTTTAATGTCTATGAATGGACAAGCTGATATGTTGGCTGTTACTGAGTAGGCATCTGTAGAGTGGAAGTAAAGAAGATTCCACTCTGTTCAGAGAAGAGAGCATAATGATTTGCTGGCAAGAGTGCTTGGCTGTACCTCAGTAGGCACACTGTCATAGTGGCTCTGTCACGGTTCAAGGATACCTCCCATCCCTGACTGTGTCTGCCTGGCTGCCCTGAAGCAGAAGGGAAGCAGTCACAGCTGTCACAGGCTTTGGGTCCCTCTGGAGCGCTGCCCCAGTCAGAGATGTACAGTGTACTTTCTGCTCTAATGTCAGCCTCTCCTGACCTCAGCTAATACATCAGCCCCTAACCTATTGAATTGGTTTACAGTAAAGGATGAATGGTCCATTGGAAAGGTGGCGGGCAGTAGCACTTGAGTCAATACCACAAGACATCAGAAATGCTCTGCCACCTTGCCAGCCTCAAGTAAATGACTCCACCTCTGTGCCTCGGTTTCATCATGCATAGGTGGATGTGATAGTCACTCCCCTCATTACATGGTTGTGAAGACAAAAACTTACATGTGATGAGGTGAATGATAAATTACAGCTCTTTGTGACCCACTTCCACTGGAAATACTGCCTGAGCAATGGGTAAATTTCCCTTTCTGATATAGCTTTAGATACTAGTTCTCTAATTTAAAATAATAAATTCAGACCAGGTGTGGAGGTGCATGCCTGTAATCCCAGCGCTGGGGAGGCTGAAAATGGGAGGATCACTACGAGTCTGATCTGTGTAGTGAGACCCTGTAGACCCTGTACTAAATACATTTTACACAAATTAAATATTATTAATTTACTAATCAGAGCCAATGAATACCAATTTTGGCATATTCCCTTCCCTGGTACCGTAGAAAACTGTAATGGACAGCTCAGAGACAAGCCTAAGTCTTCTTCATTTCCACTGTATGATTCAGGTTTATCTCATAATGAAATATTACTTACTTTTTTTACCATCTCTTAGAGTCAAATTTCTGGTGTAACAGAAGTTCAGTCTTCTTCCACTGCTGAATGAAAACGGAGAGACTGGATCTAGAAAAAATGTAAAATTTAACAACAAATTTATAAATATCAACTTTTCAAAATGTAAACCTTACCAAAGGAAACATAAAACACAGCTTCTACGCTGGCAGTTCAAATAAATTTTCTTTGTTGTTTTTTTAAAATTTAAATTAGAGATTTCATTTATATCTCTGAAAATTTCATAGGGAAAAATCCCAGCTTCTCTGGGAAAATCAAACACTGTGCAGCCTGTGCGGAAGCAAGCACAGCACAGGCCACCAAAACCTTCACTCCTCCCTGTTCCCCTCCCACTTGGCCTCCTTTTCTCTTCTCTGCTCCTGGTCCAGCCTTAGAGGCTGTTGGACCAAGTCCAGGGGCCACAGAAGAACTGAACTGAAAAAAAAAAAAAAAGAACTGAACTGACGCCATTTATTTCAAGCTCATCTCTGTGCCAGTTATACACCTGAAAAAAGGCAAGAGCACGAGGACTCTGCATTCTAAAAATGGTAAGTTCAGCCTCAGGAAAACCACATGGGGATGTCTGGATGCATTTTCATTTTGTGTAAAAGGGAAGAAATGAGAATTGAGCACAAATCTAAAGATGCAGCAAGGCACGGTGGTATATGCCCATAATTCCTGCACTTGGGAGGCTGAGGCAGGAAGATCACCCTGTTGAGGCCAGCCTGGGGTATATAGTGAGTTCAAGGTCATCTTGGATTACACAGTGAGACCCTGCTTCAAAGAAAGAAAGAGAGAGGGAGAGAGAAAGTTATTCATTCTAAGCTTTCAATATCATCTTGAATGTATCTAGAATTTAAATGTCCTAATAACAGGATCTTAGAGAAAAATACAATAGATTAGATGGATTTGATTTTTTAAAAAATTCTGGTTATGAGATTGGGCATGGTGACATGGGCCTGTAATCCCAGCACTTTGGAGGCTGAAAACAGGATTACTACAAGTCCAATCTCTATAGTGAGAACCTGTAGACCCTGCATTAAATACAGAAAGAAAGAAAGAAAGAAAGAAAGAAAGAAAGAAAGAAAGAAAGAAAGAAAGAAAGAAAGAAAGAATAAAATTAAATTACATTAAATTCTGGTTGTACTGAAGGTCAGCATTAGCTAAGTAAGTATCATGGAGTCAGCGTGAGAGGCCAGCTCTTGGTCTATTCAGACGGAAGAGCTCTCCAAGGAAAGCTGACTATTCTGCAGGCAGCTGTCCAGGAAGGAATGAGTCCGGTTTCAGGGTATTAGGAAGAGGCTGAGCGACAACATCCTGGGGTGCTGAGGCTGGGGTACCTGTGTGCAGTGAGGACAAGCCTGGCTGTGGCCCTGCCTGTGCCCAGGTTCTAAGATACCACCAAGTGCCCATGTGCCCAGGTCAACAGAAAAATAACCACAGGGAGGAGGAGAAAGAGAGGAGGAAGTCAAAAGACACCCCCCCACACCCGTGTTCTGTCTTAACCACTGCCACCAAGCAAGTCGCTGCAGGTACACAGGCCTCACTAGAGGAGGCCACAGATAGAACAGAGAAGTCACCAGGCATCTGCAAGAGGCACAGGAAAAACCAAGTCGTGAGGCCTGGGATGAGTGAGCCATGCCGCCTGGGTCAGGCTGTGGTATGGACAGCACGTGAACTGCAAAGCACTCTCCTTTACTACAGAGCACACTGGGGGAATGGATTCACTCTGCAGAGGGGAAAGCACATGGGCAGATTAGTGATCTGTACCTCGTGTCTGCAGTGTGAACACATCCGTCACAGCTTTCTCCTTGAGGATGAGGCCCAGGGCAGCCTGGCACAGACATTCATTGGCCACTGCACTGCTGCTGGGCAGCAGCTCCTTGCGGTGCTGAGGAATAAAATCGGTGTGCACGTTCCCAGCGGCAAAGGCTGGGTGGGCGGATAGGCGGAGCAAGAAGTCCACGTTGGTGCATGGGCCCACAACCTAGAAGAAAATAAAACTCAAGTTCCTACTGAGTGAGAAAAACAAAGTATTCACAAAAGCATCTGTTCTTTTTTTTGTAAGTATTTTCTACTCCAGACAACTCTTAGGACAAATGAAAACTCTACGAAGGTACCATGGAAGGGGATCACTATATCCATCACTATCTGTCTAGATTAATACAACTATAGTTTAATAAGATGAAAGGATCAAGGAAGTGTAATAGCTGGTATGGGACATTTGACCCAGGAAAGTGGTAAACATAAGCCAGGTGTGGTGGCCCACACCTGTAATCCAAGCACTAACTAGGGGCTGAGGCAGGAGGATTACTGCAAGTTCACAACCAGCCTGGGCTACAAAGTGAGTTCAAGGCCAACCTGAGATTCATAGAGAGAACCTGTCTCAAAAAAACAGACTAAAAAAAAAAGTAGTAAATACCAATTTGTAAGATAGATATAGATATTTTTTGAGATAGGGCCTCTGTGTAATTTAGGCTGGCCTTGAGCTCACTACATAGCCTAGGCTGGGCTCAAACTCAAGGCAATTCTTCTGCCTCAGCCTACTGAGTGCTGGGATTCAGGCATGTGCCACCAAACCCAGAACTTCATTCATCGATTTGCCATTCACTGAGCACTTTTTAGGTGCCAGGCTCTGATTCAGGCCCTGGAGAGAGAGGAATGAAGCAGATGAAGCCCCTGCCCTCAGGGGGTTTACATTCCAGGCAGGCAGGTAATGGATACCATCTAGAAGCAAACATCTAACATAACATCATGGGGGAGACTTCGGCTGGCTAAGGGGTCAGGGAAGAGCAAAGGGCCCTTATTTATTTATTTATTTATTTATTTATTTATTTATTTAGTATTTAGTGCATTGTATAAAGGGTCTACAGGGTCTCACTATGTAGATCAGACTCAGTGATTCTCCTGTTTTCAGCCTCCCAAGCACTGGGATTATAGGTGCGCCACCACACCCTGTCTCAATTGCTGGCTCAGTGAGACCCTGGGGTGGGGCCAGTATGGCAGGCCCAGGGATTGAGCCCCAGCCCCTGCATCTGCCTGCAGGCACTTTAGTCTGCTGAGCTATTTGGCCTAGGGTACTATTTTAAATGACACAGGCAGGAAAGAGTCTGAAAAGTGGGCAGGGATGCAAACAGGAGGGAGGTTGTGATTATACAGGGGAAGAACATTCTAGAAGACAGGGATGTTATGGTTTGTGTCTAGGTGTCCCCCACAGCCTCAGGCCTTCCTGGAGTGGCTTCTGGAGTTTGTGATTACTGTGGATGTGGACGCTGCACCTGCTCTGGGGCAGGTAACCTGCATTACAATGTGAGGAGGGGAGAGAGGCTAGCTGGCTGCCACAGCTGGTCCTCTGCTCTCTGCTGCCACCATGCTCTCTGCCATGTACCATTATGTCTTGGAGCCAGCTTAGTATGGACTGAAACCTCTATTCCTTGTGAACTAAATAAACCTTTCCTTCCTTCATTTTGGGTGCTAGATATTTGCCCCAGCAACCAGAGAAGAGTAACTGAGACAAGGGGACAGGCACATGGCTCCATGCTGGTGACACCTGAGGAATGGGGAGGAGGCTGGTGTGGTTGGAGCCACAGAAAGCAGGTTTGATCAAATGAATAACACACCAATTCTATTACCATGTGCTAATTTGTCTTTCCATGATGCTAAATCAATATGGCATGGGACTTTCTACACCAAGGAAATTACTGTGTTGCAGAAAAACAGCTGTCAAGTGGATAAAACTGAACGTAATTATTTTTCTTTGGAAAACATTAGCCAGAGTGTAGGCAACATTCATGTAGCTGGCCTCATTTATACAATGACTAGACTTTACTAAAATGTAATACTGATGCTAATAGCTTTACTTCTGTGATCTTTCTCTCTTCACTGAAATCAAGAAGTTCTCAATTCCATGGCAAATTCCATGGCAAATTCCCCCATGTGACATTATTCTGTTTGTGACATCCAACAAATCAGAGGATACACAATGGTAACACCAAGGTTTTGACAAGGTGAAAGGATGGCCTTTGATGCTGACTAACGACATCCGGGTCATCGCCATAGCCCCAGGTCACTCACATTGAACTGACGAAGGCTGTACCTCAGTTTCGTTAGGGCCGCCTGGCGGTCTGCAGCCCATACGACCAGCTTTGCGATCATAGGGTCGTAGTGGATGGAAACATCGTCTCCTGAAAATGAAAACCACAGTGGCCTCTCAAAATTAAAACTTAGATGAACCAGGAACAGTGAAATAGCTCAGTAAACTAAAGTGCCTTCTTAGGTAAGCGCAGGGACCATGGTTCGATTCCTGGCACCACATGCAGTGCCAACCCTATCCCTAAGGTGGGCTGAGCCAGCCACAGAATCTGGGTGTATGCCTGCAATTCCAGCACTGGAGAGGCTAAAAGTTGGAGGATCACCACAGATCTGAGCTGCATAGTGAGACCCCGCAACAACTAAATACATTAAAACAAAAAAAGAACCCTAAGATGAACCAAAACAGGACAAGTAAGATAGTCTGCTTATGCATGTCTCACACTTAGTTCTCCTGGAAGATTAAAAATACCACTATTTGTGAGACAACTGAGGTGTGGAAATGCTCAAAACCTTGCCCATAAAGAACAAAATAAGGTAGATAATAGGAAATAGGAAGATCAACATTTTGCAAATGAGAGGGAGTAGAGAGGAAGGGAAGTAAAATAATTAAGACGAGCTATGTGCCCACACCAACTCCTCTGCCACATGTGGTTGTGTCCTGCATCTATGGACCAATAACAATTAATGGAAAACTTGTCCAAAGTCAATGGGGATTAGGCCGCCACAGATGCCAGCTGCTAACACAGTGTCTCAGTGACACATGGCTGGCTAGCTCCTTTTAAACTTTGTTTTCCTTTTTGGAAAGGAAACACAGACACCTTTCACCTGTCACATGACACCTCACTTCTCTTAGCATGCCTCCCCTGGCCCCTTGTGTTTCCTTATCTATGAAATTAAAAATTCCTCTGTCCCAGAGTTATGGGGAGGAGTGACAATAAAGTGCCAAGGGTCATGCCTGGCAGAGCTGATAAACACAGGACAGCTATTAGTACCATAATTATAGTCCTAGAGAACAAGCACCTGAACCCAAGCATGACTGGTGAGAAGGGGCTCAAGCTGAAAGGACGGTATATTACAAAGGACACAGCTGCAGGACTTTTCCCCAGTGTTCGCAGGTCCTTCGACCTCTTCAAAACTCACATCCTTGTCTGTTATACCAGGGGGTTGGACTATATTCATCCACCCACCCATTATGCATTAACACACACCCAACACTACTACGCCTGCACTGCAGCAAGGGCCATGGCTGTAACCTGAAGGACCATGTCTTTGTCTTGAGCATCTTGGATCTGAGGGAGAAATATAACCCATTACAGTCCCACACGGGACACCAGCAGTTCCAGGTTTGCATAAGGGCTGGGTGGGAGTGCTCTGTGGACTCTATTATGTCTCCTGGGACCAAACTTCGAACTCAAAAGTCCTCTTCAGCACTTCACCCTGCAACCCTCTGAGCACCTTTGGGAAACCCCACTGCAGGCTCTGCCTGGAGTGCAGGGCCCTTCACCTCTGCCATGTCCTTTTTGTTTCTAATGTGCTCTGCTCATGAGGGAACTATCTTACTAGCCTCTAAATCTTAAACTCCAATGCTATCAATTTTTAAAAATCATGAAATCTTAATGCCCCATTCTGACTTCAAGATGCTATAACGTGCCCTCAACTCCAACTCCAACTGCAGCTCCATTTCTCGCCTTCCTGACCCTTCTCTTTTCTGCACAGTTCTTTTAGCACACCTTTCACTTTCTCTTTTCTTCACCTTCCCCTGGGCTGTAGCAGCTGCCTACTTAAATTCACTCCAGGTTTCCTCTTAAAAAGTAGTCCAGTTAGATCAGCCTAACAGAACTCCTTGTCCTCAGCACTGCCCTCACCTGTCAGAACTATTTTCACAACTGAAACAAAGAGGCCCTACATATACATCTAGCACGTGGGAGGCTGAGGCAGGACGCTGACCAATTCAAGACCAGCTGGGCTATGTTTGGAGTTCCAGGGCAGTGGGAACTACACAATGAGACACTTTTCAAAAAGACAGGAGGGGATGCTGCCAACTGCTGCCAACACCCCAGTGGAAAAGCTGAGGTAAATATCAAATTTAAAATATTTTATTCTTTTTTGTATTTATTACAGGATGTACAGGGTCTCACTACATAAACTGGACTTGTGCTCTGCCTGTGTTCAGCTTTCCAAGAGCTGGAATTACAGGCATGAGCCACCAGGCCCAGTCTCAATCACCATCTCAGCACACCGCAGGGGCAGACCCAGCACAGCATGCTGGGGTTCAAATGGGCTGCTGAGTCTGCCTAAGCAGGTAAGATATTTCAAGTGGATACAAAACTATCTCTGGCGCCAGATGTGGTAGCACACTTGTAATCCTAGCACTTAAGAGACTGCTATTAATTTGAGGCCAGCCTAGACTATATATATAGTAAGACCCTGTCTCAAAAAAAAAACATAAAAAATTTTTTTGGCCCCCTCAGGATGCCTTAAGGGCAGGTCTGTTAAGCATGAGGATCTGGGGATCAAACCACAGAATTCTGAGCCTGACTGCTTTGCTTATGCAGGCACTTAAACAACTGAGCTAATGGGAATGCCCCCGCAAAATAAAATTTTAAAAGATTACAATCTGCTGAGCAGATAAAAGTAGTAAATGACAGGAGAAAAGTTTCCTTGCAAACTCAGTCCACTCAGTGTCTTTCACTGTGGACAGCTCAGTAGCTGTCATCGGTTATAATTCTCTTGTCCACAGTATCTAAAGGCCCAAGAATATATGGCTTTCCACCAACCATACCTATGACAATCAAGACATATTCAAGTAGGAATTTGTAGAGTGTGGTATGAGATAAAATGCTCTTATTATGTGCGCACACACATGCACACACATATATATATATATATTTGAAGTGCATATTCCACTGAGCCATATCCTTCTCCCCCACTTTTTAGAGACAAGGTCACTATAAGCTGACCTTGAACTCACTGTATAGCCCAGGATGGTGTTGAACTCACAGTGATCCTCCTTCCTCAGCCTTCTGAGTGCTGGGATTATAGGTGTGTACCACCATGTCCAGCTATGAAAGCCCTTTATTTCTGCTATGCATATAAGGAAACCTATAGCAACTGCCTGAGGAGTTTTTTTTTTTTTTTTTTTTTTTTGCAGAACTGGGGATTGAACTCAGGCCCTTGCACTTGCCAGGGAAGTGCTTATTCCACAGAGCCATCTCCCTAGCCTGTGAGAAGCTCTTTTCAGACATATTTAAAAAATCCTTCACAGGGCTAGCCAAATAGCTCAGCAGATTGAAGTGCCTGCAAGTAGGCGCAGGGGCCAGGAGCTCAGTCCGTGGCCTGCTGTGCTGGCCCCACCCTCGGGGCATGCTGAAGCAGCGATTAATAGTGGCATGCACCTGTAATCCCAGCTCTTGGGAGGCTAAACACAGGCGGCTCACTGTGGGACCAATCCAGTAGGGAGATCCTGTACACCCTGTACACCTTGTCCTAAATACAAAAAAAAAAAGGTCATATATAGAAAAATCACCTAGAAAAGTAGCTGTACCTAGGAAGTTCTGATTATTAGTTATGGCCATCATTTCATATACTGAACTACGGTATCTCTTGTACTATTAGTTTTAAATGCAATATAATTATTTTATTATTGCTTAGATTATAATATAGCATGTTGTGTTTCAAAACAATACTACATTATTTAAAATATGAGTTATGCTCTAACAATAACTATTCCAAAAGGAAAATACTGATGAGAAATCAAGTAAATCCTTTATTTTAAAACATGCTCAAGGCTGGGCGTGGTGGTACATGCCTGTAAATGCCAGCACTGGAGGCTGAGGCAGGAGGATTGTTGTGAGTTTGAGACCAGCCTGAGCTACAAAGTGAGCTTAAGGCCAGCCTGAACTGCATAGTGAGACCCTGTCTCAAAAAAAAAAAAAAAAAAAAACATGCTCAAGGGCCTGGGGAGATGGCTCAGCAGAATAAGCGCAATCCCCCAGTACTGCAAAACAAACCAACAAAACTGCCCCCAAAATAAAACATGCCCAATATTTCCACCAAGGAATAAGACTGAACCCCAAAATAAACAATGCGCTAAAACCTGGTGTGATGATGTGCACCTGTAGCCCCAGCCTAGGGCTGAGGCAGGAGGATCACTTGATCGTTCCAGACCACCCTGAGTAGTACAATGCCACTCTGATTTCAAAGAAAAAAATGTACTACAAGTTTATAGGAAAATAACAAGGTAGAAAGTATTAATTATTGAATCTTTGATGTAATTCAGGTATAAAAAATAAGATACGCAAACAGCTACACTCCCTTAATTTAGAGCCATATGGTATAATACTGTCTGTAAGTATAATATCATGTATGCACCTTCTATGATACCAAAACATTATAAAAACAGTTTGCAATGTATTGATTTATCAAATCCATCTTGTCAAGGTATCTTAAAACTGTCTCATTGATATTTGTACTTCAATAAAACAAAAATAAAAATAAAAAAACAAGTTTAACAAGAGTGAGACGATTCATTTTATTTCTCTCTACCTTGCCGTACTCCAGTTTCGATCCGAGTGGAAAGGTCTGCACAAGGGGTAGAGAGATGCACCAGCGGTCCCACCCCCGGCATGAAGTCGTTGTTAGGGTCTTCGGCATATATTCTAGCCTCAAAGGCATGGCCCTGCAGAGGAATTTCTTCCTGGCTCAAAGGAATCTTCTCTCCTGCTGCAACCTGGGAATAGAAGAACAGCAATTATGAAAACACCTTGCGGCACACTGACTTGGTCGGTGACCTTGCATTTTTCTCTAGAAAATGTACATTTGGATTTTGCAGTGCAGCTAAACAAGGGCTGTGACTGTGTCCATCTGAGTGAGTACGAGGCAACACAGAAACAGATTAATCAACAGACGCCACTTGGCAATAGTCTACTTCCAATGGGTATCTAGAGTTTTTAAATGGAGACAAAAATTTGATGGCTGACTGATAAATATAAAAATCAAGGTGACCATGGTGGTGCACACCTGTAATCCAGCACTCGGGAGGCTGAGGCAGGCAGATCACCAGGAGTTTGAGGCCAGCTGGACTGTAGTCAGACCCTGTCTCCAAAAACCTAAGTAAATAAATAATCAGTGTTTAATATGCTCAAAATTTTCTTCCTGAGAATATATTCTCAATTTTCATTTAAAACAGCAGCATTCAGCTCCCTAATCAATCCTTTTTTATAAATAATCAATGGTATTTAGGTCCACGTTCACAGCCAAGAAAGAGTCTTCTCACGCTGATTCCTGTCAGCACGAGTGAGGAAGCAAGGCGCCAGCCACGCAGAGGCACTTCAGTTCTTTTCTGTCCCTGTGCAATCCAGATTAGAAACTGGGTCAATTTTTATTATCCACTGCTGCTACACTTGTTCATGCTTGGCTCTTACATATCAATATAACACATCGCTCTCTTCAACCAGGATAACCTGGAAAAGGCGGTCAGAGTGTCACCACATTCCTTTCCTTGTTCTTAGTAGTACATGTGTGCAGCGCATGCTTGTTTGCATTCCTTGGGCGGAGCAGGCCTCAGTGGTGACCCTTATCAGCCTCCAAGGTTGCAAAGGTCTAGTCGGACTTCATTACTACTTCAGAAAAACAGAACTCCTGTTCCCTTCTGGCACTCTTGCCTAAAGTTTCCAAACCCACTACAGTTTTTCTAACCCTAATAGTCTGTGTGCCTGGGATCTTCATTAGTTCTCAAGCCCTCTCAGGCCCAAAAGAATCTTTCAGCTCATTAAAACTACTAATCATCCCCAAAGGGCCAAAAAACAAACAAACAAAACAAAACCCAACAGCACACTATTTTCAAAGTCCTGAGAAGACAAAATTATCAAAATAATCAGGACTTCAGCAATGCAGCATGGAAAAAAATAATTTAGATTCAATACATACAAGGCCCAAGGATCCTAGCTGGTTTAGGAAAAGCATGTCTATAATCTCAGCACTCTGAAAGTCAGAGGAAGAAGGATCACAAATTCAAACCTCACCTGGGCAGCTTAGTGAGATTCTGTCTTGAAATAAAAAAATAAGAGCTAGGGATATAGATCAGTGTGAAAGCCCTGGGTTACCTCCCTGTTGCAACAAATGAACAAGATTGAGATTCTACGGGACTCAAGAACACTGATAGGACTTAAGAGCGGGGCAGCTAGAAATGTAGCTCAATTGTCAGAGCACTTGTCTAACTTGATCCCCGGCACTGCAAAATCAGCAAACAAAAAATCATAGCTGGGCGTGGAGGCACACTCCTATAATCCCAGTAACTCAGGAGGCTGAGGCAGGAAGATTGTTGAGAGTTCAAGACCAACCTAGCTACAAAATGAGTTCAAGGCCAGCCTGAACTACATAGTGAGACTCTGTCTCAAGATCAAGAAAGAAAGAAAGAAAGAAAGAAAGAAAGAAAGGAAGGAAGGAAGGAAGGAAGGAAGGAAGGAAGGAAGGAAGGAAAGAAAGAAAGAAAGAAAGAAAGAAAGAAAGAAAGAAAGAAAGAAAGAAAGAAAGAAAGAAAGAAAGAAAGAAAGATTTTCTTGTATTAAAAAAGGATGAGGTTGGGGCCGGAGAGATGACTCAGTGGAATTAAGTGCTTCCCTGGCAAGCACAAGAGCCTTAGTTCAATTCCTGGTTCCGCCAAAAAAAAAAAAAAAAGGATGAGGTAAAATCAATTGTTTGCAGTAAAAAAACAAAAAGAGCTAAACTCTTCTTATATATTTGGAGGAATATTCTTTATGGAACTTCAGTTTCCACCAGGCCTTCTCCAGCTGTCCAAAGAGAACAGTTACAGCTATGGCTGTGGTAGGAAAATCTGGTGAATGTGTTAGAAACATTCATTATAGTAAAAGACAGGTCGACATGAGCCCTGCTCAGAATTCACACCCTCACTTTGAACAAACACACCCTCGCCTCCTTGCTGCGCTTAGTCAGCCTGGGAGCCTTCTGTGTTTTTAGTAGCACTGTTGTAGCTGCCCTATGACCTGAATCGATTCCAAATATTTACCTTTCATCATCATTGTGACTTTGGGAATGAGCCAGAAGGTGATGGTGCCAGATCCAGCAGCGAGGTGGCCGACAATACACCCTGATGTTTTTATTTGACAGAAATTACTGTGCCAGAAGCCCAGTGTGACAGGGAGTGCTGTCATGATGGGGGTGGAGCTGCCCTTTTCTTAGGACTACTTTTCTTCTTCCTTCTCCTCGTTTTTTGTTCTTTTGAGACAGGATCTCATTGAGTAGTCCAGACCTTGAACACACTATGGAGCCCAGGCTGGCCTCACACTCTCAGTGAATTTAAGGCCAGCGATCCTCCTGCCTCAGCCTCCTGAGTGCTCAGACTACAGGCATGAAGCACTAAGCCCAGCCCTCTCAGGCCATTTTCTATGCACACAGCCCTTACATATCCAGAGTTCACTGTAGCATTCCTGGGTACCAACTCAGCTTGCATGATTCCATCAAAGTCAAAAATCACAATCGACAGCAATCCTGACAGCCACTGTTCTTCCACATGAGAACTAGGTGCTTGCCATTGAGGCCCCCCAACTCCAGGCTCAGGATCACAACCAGAGGCCCAGGCCGCATCTCCTGGGATGGCATTTCTTAAAAAGCTGTACTCTGATGTGGCAGGTGTGGAGGACCATCTGAGCAGCTCTCCTTGAAAGCAACTGTCTCCATTTTGACTGAGTCTGATCCTATTTCCTCATATTGTTATGTACAGAGCTGGCTAGGACTTCTGTGTATCCTTCAGTTGGCCTTAAGCAATGTGTATGGTTCTAGCTGAGGTGCTGGTGATAGTCTGTGAAGGTGGCATGTGTGTTTCCCTGGTAACCTATACCTGCTGCTCCTTAATGTGAGCCAGGTGGAGACAGGACGGTAGAGCTAATGTTCTGCACTGCCAGCTGGGATGGAGCTGAGCTGGGGCTTGAAAGACTACATCAAAGCTGAAGCACCAGATTTCCCAAAACATTAAATACTATATAATGCAGATTACTCTCTCTGCATATCCTCTCTGCATATGGCAGAGGTAAATGTAGGCCCCCCACCTAGCTCAGCTCACAGGAGTCACCTACTTCCCACTATTCTCAGTCAATCCTCCTCAAGCCACTTCCCCACTGAATAAAACTGGGTGAGGCCCTGGGTCGCTCTCTTGGTTCCAGAAAGCCATCTTCATGGCTGGACCTAGAGCCCCTTGACTCCCTGATGATTAAAAATATAATTTAGTGTCTTCATTTTTGCTGTGGGTTGCATGGCAAATGGTAGATTGGAATCAACTTTGGGATTACAAACATAGGCTTCTTAGACCGAGATGAGGACCTGGAAGTGACTCCTACAGCAGGATTATACACCAGCCATAAGACGTGTTACCTGTGAACCATGACTTCTGGCACATTTCAAGACATAGCTTCTCTCAAGCTCAGCTCATGACCACCAACTGCACTGAGCAAGCTGAAATATGAACAAGTACACTCAGATCCCACGTGCTGCTTCTGGTACTGAAGATTCCTGACTTCCGGTTGGGTGGCAGCAGTAGTCACCTTATTCTTTAAGTCACACCTCACATTGCTTTTATAAAACACAGGACACCTGTCACAGCAGTGTCAAGCACTTTAGCAGTTTTTAAACAGGGACTCTGCATGGCTACCAGGCAAGAACATTTCCTTGTGGGCAGTGCTTTCTAGGGATTATTCTGTGACACCGTTCCCTTGGCTTTCCATGCCCAGCTCTACTGTAGGTGGCATCTGTCCTGCTTCTAAGGTCTAATGAGGGCACAGCCCGGAAATCTGTGGCCTGTGGTGAACCGCCATGGCTTTGGCTTGGGACTGTGTGGTTAGGACAAGTCTAGGTGACAGCAGCTCCCTGCTGGCTCGCCTGGTGCCCAAAGGGAAATGAATGCACATGACAACTTGGGACTCTGAGTCCCCAGAGTGCCAAGAATGTCCCAGCTGCAAATGTAGCTTCACTTTTTAGCCTCCTATTTTCCTATGTTCAGCACAACCACCTAGAGGTGACTCCTGTGCAAAGTGACACCTTTCAGGAGGCCAGAGGCTGTCTCCTCTGGAGATGGTAAGATGCAACCCACGCATGTGCTGACCACGGATGTACTCATTACATGCCACAAACACATCCTCAGAAAAGTCGACCTTTAATGGTAAAAACGTTCTCACCCTAAGCTGCCACTCCACCAAGTCAGTTCCTGTGATCATCTCAGTTACAGGATGTTCTACTTGTAGTCTTGTATTCATCTCCATGAAGTAAAAATTGTGCTGCGAGTCCATAATAAACTCCACCGTGCCTGAGAGATAAAATACAATGGTCACGCATCAATAGTGTGTGATCAGCAGCCAAGCAAGACCTCCTGAGAGGTAGCTCAGGCGGCACCTGGAATACCAGACTGCAATTCAGAAGAAAACAAGTTGGGCAGGTGGCACAAGACTATAATCCCAGCATAGTGAGAGGCTGAGGGAGGAAGACCATGAGCTTGGACAGCCTGTACTGTTTAGCAAGACTCTGCCTCAAAAACTAAACAATAAGAAACAATCAATCCAATTTTAAAAGTGAGGGCAAGACTGGTAACGACACTTCATAAAGAAGATATGCAGGTGGCAGGTGGGAAGCATGGAAAGTGTTTAACGTCACATGTCATTAGGGAAGTACGTGCTGAATCAACAGGAAGGCAATGAGTTAAAACCCCAAAGCCTGACAGCTCTGAACGCAGGGAGTCAGGCCAGCCCAAAGCCTCAATTCACTGCCATGCAGTAGAACGCACTAGTACAGTCTCTTTGGAAGACACTTCGGCAATTTCTTCTGGAACTAAACACACCCCTACTATGTGATCTGACAATCCTGCTCCTTGGAATTTATCCAAATTAATTAAAAGAAAATGATGTCCACATAAAATTCTTCCTATGATGCCAGGTGTGTTGGTGCATGCCTGTAATCCCAGCACTCAGAAGGCTGAGGCAGGAGGAACATTGCAAGTTTGAGACCAGACTGGGCTAAAAAGGGAGCAAGGCCACTCTGAATTGCACAGCAAGACCCTGTCTCAAAAAGACAAAAACAAAGAAACAAAACCAAGCAAAAAAATCCAGAGGCAGCAAGGATGTCTTTCAGTAGAAAATGGACACCTAAGCTCCAGTAGGGACTAAAAATGGAACACTGTTCAACACCAGAGAGAAATGAACTGGGAAGCGTGAAAAGACATGGAGGAACCTGAAATCCTCATTAGTAGGAGGGACAGGCCCATCTGGAATGGTGACATGCCATACGATCACATTACATGCACCTTAAGAGGGCAAACGGTGAGGGTACCAGACAGATCAGTGGTTGCCAGGGCTGAGGGGCTGAGCAGGACAAGTAGGCAGAGCAAAGAAGATGCTGAGGGTGGGAAACTATATTCTGTGAGATGCTACAGCATGGTAGCACATTCCTGTAACCCCAGGGCTCATGAAGCTGAGGGAGGAGGAAGCCTGGGCTATGCAGTGAGCTCAAGGCCAGCCTGGATACATAGTAAGATCTTCCCTTAAAAAAAAAAAATCTTCCAAGTCACTGATTTAAAAGGTATACATCTCGCTTACCTTCTGAAACTAAAAACAAATTCATTAGTTTCGACTGTTAAAAACACATTTTAACATACCTGCTCCAACATAATTCACGGCTTTAGCAGCTTTGACAGCAGCCTCTCCGAGCTTTCTTCTTACTTCAGGTTTGATACCAGGCTACAAAAAAAAAAAGATTTAATATATATTTCTACTAATATCTTGTCTTACCAGAAATTTCTATCAAAATACAGTAACATTATACTTTATGTATCAAAAAACTTTAATAAAAAGGTTAAGGGTAGCCAGGCATGGTGGTATACCCCTGTAATCCCAGCCCCCACGAGGCTGAGGCAGGAGAACTGAATAACTACATGAATAACTGTAACCATATGAAAACTTTCAATGGTTTCTACTTTATTTCAAGATTATAGAAAAAATCTGGGTCCAGCACAAATGATTTCTCAGGTTATAGGGAAACCTGGAGATTACAAGTTAATATGTAAGATTCATATATAAAGAAGCAAAACTTTATCATTTAAAATACTGTTTTACAGACACATGTATGCAATCACTGCTTGAAAATAGGCTTCACGGTAATGACTGCTTCAAATTGCATGCTATGCTCTACAATGAAAATTGCATTCTGAATACAATATGGGAATAACAAAGTGATTCAATAAAACTCTCAGATTCCAGATTATTTTCGGAAATATGTATTATAAGAGTAAAAACCATGTATCTAACCCATGGTAGGGGCAACTCTGAAAGAAATATAAATCCACTCCGGAGGTGGAGGCAGGAGGATCTCAGTGAGTTCAAGTCCAGCCTGAACTACTCAGTGAGACCCTGTCTCAAAAAAAAGAAATATAAACCAAAAGAGATTGTCCGTAACCTAGATAACAACCTAAACCAACTGAAAGTAAATCTTAAAGAGGTGTTAAACATTAATGTTGGGGCAAAAATGAGAGGGACCCTTCTTTCCTCCCCAACATACCCACTAACTCAGGTAAATGGCTAAAGTATTTTAGAAGCATCTGAAACAGTCAATAAGCCAAGAATCTTAATTCTGCTAGTTCACTGAAAGGAGCAGTTGATGCGTGTGTGTTGTGTGTGGGGGGGTGTAATCAATTTTCATGCCTGTATCTGGTAATCTGAACAACTACTTTGAAGATAACAAGATGCAGTATAATAACCATTGTTAACTATTATTTTTTTCCTCTTTAAAACTAATTTTAAAAAATACACCTAGTTAACAGACCACCCTATTCCATTCCTGTAATGAATTCCCGCTCACATCAATCAAAGCTGTGCGGCAGTGAGAGTGGGGGCTGAGCCCGAGCGAGTGAGGCCGCAGCGCATCCCTGGGAAAGCCACCCAGCTGGACACGCAGCTCAGGGCACGGGTCCCCACCCGGGCCTTACCGCAGGGGCCTCCTCAATAATCTTCTGATGCCGCCTCTGCACACTACAGTCCCGCTCAAACAGGTACACTGCGTTGCCATGGTGATCGCCAAACACCTGGACTTCCACGTGCCTGTTCAGAAGCAACACATGCATGCTAATTAATCTCCCGTGGCACTGAGAAATGGTACACACATGCGTGATGCTGAAAGCACCACTTTCCCTACCCAGGAGACCTCCATCTTTCTTTTTTTTAAAGTAAGACCTGATATTTTGACCTCAAAATAGAGATTATGGATGTAATAAGGGATCTACAATCTTTAAAAAAAAAAAAAAAAACCTGAGTTAAAAAGTTTATGTGATTACCATGAGCACATCAGGGAGGCTGAGGCAGAAATATCACAAGTTCGAGCCCAGCCTGGGCAATTTCACATCTTCCAAAGACTGTCACAAAATAAAAAAGAATGGGGTATATACTTCACTGTAAAAGCCCTGGGTTTAACGCCTACCAATAAATAAATAAATACATATTAGAATATTAGCCGGGTGTGGTGGAGCATGCCTGTAATCCCAGCACTCGGGAGGCCGAGGCAGGAGGATTGTTGTGAGTTTGAGACCAGCCTGAGCTACAAAGTGAGCTTAAGGCCAGCCTGATCTGCATAATGAGACCCTTTCTCAAAAAAAAAAAAAAAAAAAGGCAAAAAAAATATATTAGGATATTGTATGTCTGATTCATTTCACTTAACTAAGGCTTTTTAAAAACGTCATCTGTGTTTGAAGGGTTTTTTAAATTTTATTTATTTATATTTTGCAGAACCAGGGATTAAATTCAGGCCCTTCTGCTTGCTAGGGATGGCTTATTCAGGGCCATCTCCCTGGCCCTTGAAGTAAAAACTTTTTAAAGAAATTAATAAAACCAGGGACAAGGGCACAGTCTTGTAATCCCAGCCCTCTGGATCGTTAGCAGTTTGAGGCCAGCCTAAACTACACAGTGTTTGTCTCAAACAAACAAAAACAAAAAAGGGATCAAGAGATGGGGGAGGGGAGGGCAGTGAAAAAGGAATTAAGATGCATTATGGATCCACTTCCCACAAGGAGGGTGTGACATGCTGTGAACTAATAAATAAAAACTTTTAAAAAGCCTTGTAAAAGTCATAAAGGTACTGCTTCAGCACAAGCCACTTCTATTCATTCTGTTTATTCATGAAGCACCTCATGGAACCACTTGGAAGAATTTACTGGCTTCATCTGTCATCCTTCCTGAATGTTCCAGTTTTGAATTGCGCAACCCAGCTAACACATGCTGCTGGCAACATACTTGCAGCGGGGTTTTTCTTTTTCACTTTTTTGATTTCACACCTTCCCAATCTCTTCTCCTCATTAACTCCACCCCAAAGTCATAATCACCAAATGCACAACAGTATCGCTGCTATTGTTGTTGCTCTTGGTAGTGGTGGCAAGGATGAGAGAGATGCACGTGTTGTGCAGTGCTGGGGATAGAACCCCAGGTCCCATACGAGCTAAGCACCAGGTCATAGCCTGAGCCCTGTGCTACCTTCCATTAGTTTGGTTTAGAAGAAAAAGGGATTTTAGATTAACATCATTTATTCCCTAATTCTCTATGTAAACTTCAGTTTCCAACCTCTGAAGAATTTGTATCAATATTTCTTGCAAGGCAGATCTGGTCGCGACAATTTCCCTCAATTTCTGTTTTCCTGATAAAGTTTTTAAAGGACAATTTCCTTGGATACATAAGTATGGGTTGGTGACTTTTTTCTCTCAGCAATTCGTACTTTACTGCAGTCTTCTTGCTTACAAGTTTTCTCATGAGATTTCTTTGATCTTCCTCAGTTAACACCACTGATAGTTGTCTTATTGCCTTACATTTCCTGGGGTGCTGGGAGCCACTGAAGCTGGAAATTGGTCACATGTGTGAGAGCAGGACCAGGCCTCAGTGCCTAAAGCAGTCAAGCTACCTCAATCCTGAGAAAAGCATCTTCCTGGTCAATGTCGGCTACTAGTTACTAGGCAACCTTGTGCCACGCGATACTAACTCTGCACAGGTATAAATAAACGCCCTTATTGACATTCAGGGATTGTTTGCCAATGAAGCAACAGGCCACCACTAACCCAGCTCTTGACTTCTTGTCTATTTTTTCCTCATTCCTGCCAGTGTTTCTCCCTGAATACACGGAGAGACCAGTGGATCCCTGCACTGGAGTCTGACTATGATGTGCACAGGTGTTGGCATGCATGGGGATTGGACTGGGGCCTTGTGCATGCTAGCTAAGCACTCTACCACTGAGCTGTTCATTCAGCCCTCAGCTGGGTGCATCCCGCTGTTTCTCCTGCTTGGTGTCTTCCCCTGAGATTCCTAGCACTATAGTTTTGTGTCTGTTATTAATTCGGGAAAATTCATGGCCATTATTACTTAAATATTTCTCCTGCTTTTTTTCTTCTTCTTGTGGCATCTACATAAGGTACTACCTTTTTTCTTTTTTTTAAAGGTTTTTGATATGGATTCTTATCACTATGTAGTTCAGGCTGGCCTTGAACTCACTATGTAGCCCATGCTGGCCTCAAATTTGTGGCAGTCCTCCTGCCTCAGCCTTCCAAGTGCTAGGATTATAGGTGCACCATCATGCCTGGCTATGTTACTCTTATTATGCTATTCCACAGTTCTTGGATATTGTTTTGATTTTTTTCTATTTTTATTTCTCTTCGCATTTCAGTTTGGGAAATTGAAATTTTTACCAACAAATGTTCACAATCACTGACTTTTTCCTTGGCTGTCTTTAGAAAAGGACACTAAAGAGCCATAATTCTTGTTACAGTGTTTTTGATTTCTAATTTTTTTTAAGGCAGAGTCTCATTATGTAGTCCAGGCTGGGCTCAAACTTGAGACAATTCTCCTGTCTTAGCCTCTCAAGTGCTGGAATTATAGGCATGCACCACCACACCTGGCTGATTTTTGCATATTAAAAAAACTATTTTTGAAAAGAGCACCAAGACAGCAGAGGGGTAAGCAGCAGAGAAGGAGCCTGTCTGAGCACTGGTATCCAGACACTGGAATGCAGCAATGAGATGACAGGAGAGAAGTGCATCCCCTGGATTAGGAAGAATCTGAGGTGCTAAATGAGGCCCATAGAGAGTGAAGGGAGAAACTGCAACAAAGAAGGAGGAAGTAGCTGGCAGCACCTTCATCCTAAGATGGGACTCACAGGGTGGGAAGAAGGATTCAGACCGTGCAAACGGTGAGTGCTGGCAACTGCAGAGGCCTCCATAGAGAGACAGCAGAGGAGAGGACCAGCAGATGTGAAGAACTTCGCTAGCTGGTAGTGAGTACTGAGGCCTCAGTCATCCTGCACAGGACAGCGACTGGCTGGGAGCCATCTTGGAGAGGGGCTGACTGAGCTCAGAGTGGCTGAACATCTTGCAACTCACACTGGGTTCAGGTCCACTGAAGACCTGTTGATGGCTGCAGGCTGAATGAGTCTGGTCTCAAGCAGAAGGTGCAGGTTCATGGAGATTATCCACTATTCTGCCACCACTGTGCTTGGCTGAGTTCACACATCTGTTGTAACCTGTAGCTTCCTGTCACTTCTCTGGCTCTCCTCTCCACTAAGCTTTGTTTCCTGGAAGTGTTTAAAACCTTCTTCCACTGCCATAGCTACTGCTGCTGCTGGAGCCACCATCACCACCTTGATTTCATGGTTTGGTAAAATATTGGCTTCCACCACCATAGGGCCCAGAGCTTCTGCCTCCAAAGTTTCTTCCCTTCATGGATCCAAAATTTGAAGACTGAGTGTCGGAATTGCCAAATTCATTATAGCTTCCACCACCTCCATAATTGCTTCCATCATTACCAAATCCATTGTAGCCATCTCCACTGCCACCATATCCACCCCCACCATGGTTGCCACCAAAGCCACCTTGACCACTGAAGTTTCCTCCATGACTGAAACTGTCATTGCCACCAAAACCACCTCCACGACCACCACCAAAATTTCTAGAACCACTTCGACCTCTTTGGCTAAATGAAGCACTAGCCATCTCCTGCTTGGACAGGGCTTCACACTTCACAGTGTGGTAGTTTTGAATGACAATCTTATCCACAGCATCATGGTTATAGTCAAAGGTTACAAAAGCAAAGCCCCTCTTTTTTCCACTGCCTCAGTCAGTCATAATTTCAATCACTTTGATTTTTCCATATTGTTCAAAATAATCTCGTAGGTGATGTTCTTCAGTATCTTATACTTTTTTTTTTTTTTTTTTGGTGGAACTGGGGATTGAACTCATGCCCTTGTGCTAGCCAGGGAAGCGCTTATTCCACTGAGCCATCTCCCCGCCCCCAGTATCTTCTTTAATGACACCAACAAAGATCTTCACCGTTAAGTGTGCACCTGGTCTTTGAGAATCTTCTCTTAAGACACCTCTCTTTGGTTCCACAACTCTTCTGTCCACCTTGTGTGGCCTTGCACTCATGGCTGCATCCACCTCCTCCACAGTGAGTGACAAACCCAAAGCCCCCGGAACGCTTGGTGTTCGGGTCTCCATTACCACGCAGTCTGTGAGTGTTCCCCACTGCTCAAAGTGGCTGCTCAGACTCTCATCAGTTGTTTCAGCCCTCCGAAGAAGAGCTTCCGTAGCTGCTCGGGCTCCTTGGGAGACTGTGACTTAGACATGACGACAATCGGAAGAGAGACTGACGACGCTTCCTCTGTGGTGTCCACCAGCAGAAAAGTCCTCTTTGCTTTTTCTCCTTCATTGTTTGATCTTGTTTTTATGAACATGAATATGGCTTCTAGCCTTTTTGTGCTCATTGTTTTGTTCTGTTCTTTTTATCTCTTCCTTCTCTCTTTCTCTCTGATCTTCTGTACCAGTTTCCCAAAGTTTAGCGAGATCCCTCCTCCTCTGTCCTCCAGCCTTACTTCTAATCTCTTCCTCTTCTACTTTCCTATTTTCTCCCTAACCCTTTTTAAATTTTAACACGTGAGGGCAAAATTGACATATTAAGGACTTATATATTGCATATCATTTTCTAGTTTGTTTTAGATTTTGTTATATAATCATAAAATCTAGTTCATATGGTGGAAGGTGGAAAATTAATGGTTACTGCACTTTGTCATTTTCTAGGCTGTTTTTAATGCTATTGTCATTGCTGATGGTACAACTAGAGCCAAAAGTGACATAATTGTGCTAAATAGCTATTCTTTTGGTATACCAAGACTGAGATTAATGAAGGGTCACAAAAAAATACTGTGGCAAAGTCCCAGAGAACCAGGGCTTGACCAAATATCCAGCAACTTCTCATCCCTAACAAATTGAAGATATAGGATCCTGCAACAGACTCAAAACTCAAAAGCAAGGTACACCTCAAAGACACCTCTGCGAAGTAGTCATTTCCTAAGGCTTCTAAATACTATCAATATGGCTGGTGAGATTGCTCAGCAGACTAAGTGCCTGCTTAAACAAGCACAGGGACTGGAGTGTGATCCCAAGCACCACATACTGCACCCACTCTTCTCTTAGGTTCAATCAGCTGGCCACAAAGTCCAGGTGTGGTGGCACACATCTATAATCCCAGCTCTAGGGAGGCTGAAAACAGGAGGATCACTATAAAGTCCAAGCTGCATAGTGAGATCCTGTACCAAATACATAAAAAATTAATTAATTAATAAAAAATACTATCAATAAAGGTAGTGTCCATAGACAACAGACCCTGCAATAATCCATAAAATCATCTGTACTGGCTTTAAAAACTTATATTAAGATAAAAAATGCAGAAGAAATGGAAAGATTGCTACATACATATGAGTTACCAAAGCTGAATCAAGAAGATGTAAAAATCCTACATAAACCAAAATCAATCAATGAAATTTAAGATGTAATTAAAAACCTACCAACAAAGAAAAGCCCAGGCCCTTATGGATTCATTGCTAAATTCTACAAGAAATATAGAGAAAATCTAACACAACTATTTCTCAAACTCTTCAATGAAACTGAAAGGGAAGTGTCATGGTTTGTGTCTAGTTGTCCCTCCAAAGCCTCATGCAGTCATTGGGACAGAGGGCAGCTTTTAGAGTTTGTGATTTATTCATGATCCAATGCTGGGATTATGGGTATGAGTAGTATACCCACCGTAGGGCAGATAGCCTGGATACAATATAAGGGAGGGAGAGAGAATTGCTAGCTGCTACAGCTGCTGCTCCTCCCTTTGCTCTTTGCTGTTTTCTACTGCCATGAATGGCTGCCCTCTGCCATGTACCACTCTGCCTGAAGCCAACCAAGTATGGACTGAAACCTCTGCTACCTGTGAGCTAAATAAACCTTTCCTTCCTTGATTTTCAGTGTTAGGTATTTTGCCCCTGCAATGAGAGAAAAGTAACTGAGACAGGAAGCAATATTCCCGAAGTCATCCATCCCTGGAAGTAAGCATTACCCTTATATCAAAACCAGAGAAGGACCCAATGAAGAAAGAAAACTACAGGTCAATTTCCATAATGAACATAGACACAGAAATCCTCAGTAAGATACTGGAGTGCAGGGATAGCTCAACACACATAAATCAGTAAATGTAATACATCATAGTAACAGAGCCAAGGACAAATTTATATGATCCTCTCAATAGATACAGAAAAAGCTTTTGACAAAGTTCAGCAAACATTCATGATAAAAACCCTACAAAAAACTGGAACAGATTGTCTTTATTATAATTTGATAAACTTCATCTATAACAAACCAGCAGCTAACATCATACTAAATGGACAAAAAAGCTCTTATCTTTGTAATTTTCTCCTTTATACAAACTTTTGACTTAGCCTGCTCTTCTTTTTCTAGAATTTAAACTCTAAAATCAGGAACAAGGGCTGGGGACATGTCAGTGGTATAGCACCTGCCTGGCAAGCTCATGGTCCTGAGTTTGATTCCCAGTACCAATAAAATCAGGAACAAGACTAGGATGTCCACTTATTCCACACAGTCCTGAAAACTTTAGCTAGAGAAATTAGGCAAGAGAAAGAAATAAAAGGAATAATAGTAGGACAGAAAAAGTTAAATTATCATTATTTGCAGATGACATGATACTCTATACATAGAAGACCCCAAAAACTCCACTAAAAACTGCTAACTTTAATAAGAAAATTCAGTAGCATAGCTAGATACAAAGTCAACAATGAGAACCAATAGCTCTCCTGTACATGAATAACAAATACACTGAGAAAGAAATTAGGGAAACAACATCTTTCCCCATAGCATCCAAAACATGAAATACCTAGGAATCAATCTAATGAAGGATATAAAAGACTTCTACATAGAAAGCTACGGTACCCTTAAAAAGGATATTAAAAGCCGGGCGTGGTGGTGCATGCTTGTAATCCCAGCACTCAGGAGGCTGAGGCAGGAGGATTGTTGTGAGTTCGAGACCAGCCTGAGCTACAAAGTGAGCTTAAAGCCAGCCTGAACTGCATAGCGAGACCCTGTCTCAAAAAGACCAAAAAAAAAAAAAAAAAAAAAAAAAAAAAAAAAAAAAAAAAAAAAAAAAAAAAAAGATATTAAAACAGAAATATATCTCTTGCTCTTGGGGAGGAAGAATCAATATAATAAAAATGGCCATACTTTCAAAACTGTTATGCAGATTTAATGCAAATTTGATCAAAATACCAATAGCCTATCTCACAGAATTAGAGAAGACAATCCTAGAATTCATCTGGAACCAAAAGAGACCCAAAGAGCAAAGGCAATTTTTGTCAACAAAGCAAAACTGGGGGGCTCACAATCCCTGACTTCAAATTATACTACAAAGCTACTGTGATGAGAAAACAAATAAAATGGCACAGTACTTGCAAGAAAACAGTCCCAAAGATCAATGGGACAGATTAAAAGATGCAAAAACAACCCCAGATACCCCATACTCAGCCACCTTATCTTTGACAAAGGTGCCAAATATTCAGTGAAGAAAGATAGCCTCTTGACTGGAAAAACTGGCTTTGCACATGCCAAAGATTAAAATTGGACCCATATCTTTCACCATGCATTAAACTAACTTGAAAATAGATCAGAGATTTAGAGTGAAACAGAAACATTAAATCTTCTGGAAGACAGAATAGGTAAAACTCTTGAGGACAATGGTGTAGGCAAAAACTTTATGAATAAAACCTTGATAGCACAGGGACTATCTTAAAGAATCAACAACTGAGATCTCATTTGATTAAAGAGACTGTATACAGCAAGAGAAATCACTAACAGTGAAGAGACAATCTACAATGTAGGAAAAAATGTTTGTCAGCTATTTATTAGACAAAAGATCACTATCAAGAACCTATAAAGAACTCAAAAAAAATCAGACCTCCCAAATTTAAAGCCCCAATCCAAAAATAGGCATCTCAGATGAACACACACTTCTCAGAAGAAACAGCAAATAAATATATGAAGAGATGTTCAATATCATTGATCATTCAGGAGATGCAAATTAGATCAACACTGAAATTCCATCTCAGCCTAGAAAGAATGGCTATTATTAAGAAATCAGCTGGGCTAGTTGGACAGTCCAGCAGACTAAAGCACCTGCTTAGGCAGGGCACACTGGGCAGGGTTCGATCCTCAGCTTGCCGTGCTGGCCCTGCCCCCGGACGTGCTGAGGAGGCGATTGAGACTGGGCATGCTGGTGCATGCCTGTAATCCCAGCACTGGGGAGGGTGAAAACAGAGGAACCATAAGTTGGATCTATGTAGTGAGACCCTGTAGACCCTACAGACCCTGTACCAAATACATTTTTTTTTTTTTGACGGTACTGGGGAATGAACTCCGGACCTTGTGTTTGCCAGGCAGGTGCTTAAGCCACTGAGTTATTTCCCCAGCCCCCAAATACATTTTTTAAAAAAAGAAAAAGAAAAGAAATCAACCAATAACAAATGCTGGAGGGGCTGTCAGGGAAAAAGCACCCTTCTCCACTGTTACTGGGAATGTAGACTAGTGCAACCATTGTACAAATCAGTGTGGAGATTCCTCAAAAACTAGGATTGGTGGTCCTAACTGAACCAGCTATTCCCCCTCTGGGAACCTTTCCAGAAGAATTAAAAACACCCTACCACAGTGATATATGTGCGCCCGTGTTCATAGCAGCACTATTTGTAATAGATCAGTCTCTGGAAGGCAGATATGCTAACCACCATACCACCAACGCTCCGGTGATCAATCTTTGAAACAATCCAAATGCCCATCAACCGAGCAATGGATAAAAAAGATGTGGTCTTTTACACAATGGAGTACTACTCAGCCATAAAAAGGATAAACTGGAGACTTTATAGGTAAGTGAATTAACTCAATACCATACTCACAGGTAAAATAAACCAGACACATATATACTGTCTCCCAAATGTGAGTTTGAAAGACTACCTAAGATTCAAAACACACAGTAAATATTGTAGAATGGAAAGAAACTTCAAAAGAAAAGAGAAACTTGGATGAAAGAATGGTGAAAAGATGAAAAGGCAAAGCAAAAAAAAAAAAAAACACTAATTTCTATTAGTATATTGAAAAGAAATTTTTGTGCTAATATTTTTTGGACAATTAAATACATATATACTCTGAGTAACTAATTTAAAGATAAATGCAATATATTAACCATTGTTATCCTCTTATTATCTGTTATGATTTTTTTTAGTTTTTTCTCTTTAAAATGAAAAACTAAGGGGGCAGGGGAAATGGCTCAATAGAATAAGCACTTCCCTGGCAAGCGTAAGGGCCTGAGTACAAACTCCAGTTCTGCCAAAAAAGAAAATGAAAAACTATTATAACACTGTAAAAAAAACACTATTTTTTAGTATGTTCATCTCTCTACTTACATTATCCATCTGGTTGTGTGTGTGTGTTTTGTGTGTGTTTGTACCACTGGGAATCAAATCCAGTGCCCCACACATGAGCAAGTACTTTACCACTGAGCTACATCTCTTTCTCTATCCATCTATTCTTTTTTTTTTTTTTTATTGTCTTTTTGAGGCAGGGTCTCACTATGCAGTTCAGGCTGACCTTAAGCTCACTTTGTAGCGCAGGCTGGTCTCGAACTCACAGCAGTCTTCCTGCCTCAGCCTCCCGAGTGCTAGGATTACAGGCCTGCACCACCACACCCAGCTTATCCATCTATTCTTATATCTTATGTACTTGAGTCATTAAAAGCTTTAACATACTAATGTTATTGTAAATTTTCTATCCAATCACTCTTAAATTTGTGCCATTTAAGGCACTTGTTTTGATTTGGGTGCTTATTTTGTTTCTTTAACCTGCTGCTTCTGGACCACTAGCATGCCTTAGATATACACTTACTAAAAATAATTCTTTTTAAATGTATTTGGTTGTTACAGGGTCTCTCTATGTAGCTTGGACTCATAATGATCCTCCTGTTTTTAGCCTCCCCAGCGCTGAGATCACCCCTGGACTCTGTGGCCAGCTCAGCCTGCCCTGGGGGTGGGGCTGGTACAGCATGTGGTGCCAGGGATCTAACCGCAGTCCCTGCACTTGCCTAAGCTTGTCTAAGCAGGTTGCTTTAGTCTGCTGAGTATCTCTCACCAGCCTGAAAAGTAAATTTCAAGCTGGGCATCGTGGTACATGCCTGTAATCTCAGCATTCAGGAGGCTGATGCAAGAGAATCCCTACAAGTTGAACATCAATGTGGGCTACCCACACAGTAAGTTGAAGCCTTAAATACAGAGTAAGACCCTGTCTCAAAAAAAGTAAATATCATTTACTGTGTCATATTCAGGTACAGTCCCACATTTTGTGGGGTATAAAACAAAAACTTTGGGCCTTTAAGGAAAATCAAAATTACATGTGCAAAATTAGGCAGTCTTTCTCTTTTTACCTGACTGATAGGTCGTTGTAAAACTCACCACAAAAAATCTATGAGACCAAAACTTTATAATCACTACCTTATTCCACAAACATGAAAACAGAATTCCAAGCCAGGCATGGTGGCACAAGCCAATAATCCCAGAACTTGGAAGGCTGAGGCAGAAGAATTGCTGTGAGCTCAAGGCCAGCCTGAATTAGTGAAACCATCTCAGAAAACAAACAAATAAATCTGAAAATAGAATTCCAGACAACAGCAAAAGAAAGTTCTGAAACTGCCACAGCTTTTGTTGTGCTAGTCTCAGGAGAAGCAAGTTAGTGCAATTTTAGATCATGAACTTGAGTCAGGCTTCTCAGTCAGTCCCAGTTGTGGTGCCAACAAATAGCTATCCTCACTCACAACACAGGGAAAACACTGCCTACCTGGCAGGGATCTTAGAAGTACAGAAAGATTACTCAGAATGTAATTTAGGGGCCAGGGAGATGGCTCAGTGGAATAAGTGCTTCCCTGGCAAGCGCAAGGGCCTGAGTTCAATCCCTGGTTCCACCAAAAAAAAAAAAAAAAAAAAAACTCAGAATGTAATCTAATACAAGTGCTTAGAATTTGGCACGTGGAAAGGATAGCATAAGTGTTAGCTGATAGCATCATTATTAATTGATATATCACTCCATTTTCTTTTTTTTTGCCAATATAAATATTTGAATTTTGGGGTATATACCTGCACAATACCCCAGCAATATCTTTCAGCAAGAAAATACTGAAGAGTAAAGACTAGGTACAGTGAAAATCTGCTGCAAATATTTCTGAGGTAAGAAGGCACCACATACCTGTTGAACTAAGAAAACTGCCCTTACAACACAGGATGATTTTATTTTTACATGAGACCTAGAACACTTAAGCTGCCAATTAGGTACTGAATGGCAGAGCAACAGCCCCAGTTCATGCCATGAATTCATAGGGAACAGATTCCAACACCCCAGGTTCCTTCCCATTGGTCCTCACAAAGTGTGCTTCTCTGGGAGGGGCAGGCTGGTGCTTCAGTTGAACCCAGGTACCTTCTCTTTGGCTTCCTTCTTTTTCTGATCATTTTCCTTGACATATTTCAGGAAGCTATCATGACTTTTTGAGTGTTTAATATGTTCAATATGCACATTAATCCTTTTGGCAACTATCTTGCCCTTAACTTGCTTGTTTACAACAATGCCAACAGCATGCTGGGTAATGCTGTAGACTCTTCCTGTTTTGCCATAGTAACATTTGTGAGGTGTTCTTTTTTGCAGTACCTATTCCCTTGAATGGGTGTCTACAATATCACCCTTTTTGTAGATTCACATGTATGTGGCCAAAGGAGCAACCCTATGTTTTCTAAAAGGCCTGGAAAACATATACCAGGGTTCCCCTCCTCTTGCCCTTTGTGTTAGTCATTTTAACAAATTACTGGAAGATGGCGGTCCAGCCAAAAGGCCATTTTCTTCTTCCTTTTCCTTTTTCTTTCCTTTTTTTGTCTTTTTGAGACAGGGTCTCTGTATGCAATTCAGGCCAGCCTTTAGCTTACATTGTAGCCCAGGCTGATCTCAAAATCGCAAGGATCCTCCTGCCTAAGCCTCCTGAGTGCTGGGACTATTTCCATTTTCTCAGCATCTCAACTGATGCTCAGAGAACTCTACTTATAGTTTATTACAAGAATTTGTTGAGGCCGGGCGTGGTGGCGCATGCCTGTAATCCCAGCACTCAGGAGGCTGAGGCAAGAGGATTGTTGTGAGTTCGAGACCAGCCTGAGCTACAAAGTGAGCGTAAGGCAGGCCTGAACTGCATAGTGAGACCCTGTCTCAAAAAGACAAAAAAGAATTTATTGAGGCTCATATGGTGGTACAGGCCTATAATCCTTGCACTCTGGGAAACTGAGGCAGAAAGATTACAAATCTGAGCCTCAGCTGGGCAGCTTAATGATTT
>PVKA01024347.1:0-34263 GCA_004027165.1 Ctenomys sociabilis | reverse complement strand
GTTTGAATTTAGCCTGGGCAGCCTTATGACTTAATGAGGCCCGTTCTGAAAAAAACAATAAAGCTTGAAGGTGTAGCTTGATATGAAGGCTCTGGGTTCAGTCTCCACTACAGAATGAGAGAGACAGATAGACATGCATGGGATGCGGGGGGGAGGGGGGTGACAGACAAAAGGAGAGAGAGCTTTCTGATAGTTGGAGCTAACCAAAGAGAGAACAGGCTACAGTGGACCCATGCTGAGCTAAGCTGGGCTCAATGCCCTAAGGTTCTTTCCACCCATAGTGAGGAGTTTGTGGAGTAAGGAGTCATAGCAGGCAAATGAAGTCAACAACTGACTCCTACTCAGCTCCAGTTCGCACCTGAATAGGAGCTCCACGCTGAGGTCCCCCAAACCCCTTCTAGCTTCTTCCTGTGCCTGGTCTGTCAGGTCACATTTTCATCTGTTTGGGAGCCTGTGGGAGGCTCCCGAAGAGCAGTGATGGTGCCCCTTGGTGGTTCAAGCCATTGCCAGTGCTTCCTGAGCCTTGTTCTCAATTCCCAGGAGACCCAAACCTCCCCCTGAGGCCCAGCGATGCTAAAATCTTGTCCAGCTCCCAGGTGTGTGAAAGAAGATCTGGGCTGCTTTCCTCAGATGGTATTCCTAATCAGCACACATAGGGAGGGATGAGCAGCCTTTGGTCCTCAAGTGTCCCCACCCTGTCACCTTCTGGGTTAGGGTGATTATAAAGTGGTCCTTCACTGAATGTTCCAGGTACCCCCATGATAAGTGGAAATCAGTGAAATAGCGACATTATATTTATTTTAGTATATATAAACCCTTCCCACACTCTTATAAACTTTTCCCACACTTTTAAAAACACTTCTAATGTTCTTAACCATTTTCTTTTTTTGTCAGAACTGGGGATTGAACTCAGGCCCTAGCACTTGCCAGGGAAGCGCTTATTCCACTGAGCCATCTCCCCAGCCCCTCACTACCTCTCTTAACCATTTTCTAAACTTGTAAACCTATGTAATTTTAACAATATATGTATACTGTATGGTACTGAAAAATCCCTCAATATAGCAAAAAATTTGTGATAAATAATGTATAGTAATATTTTTTGAAAACTCACAAAACAGTGAATCAGTGAAAGTTGAACTGCGAAATAGCAAGGGGATACTGTAAAGTCATGGGGAGGCCATTCCCCCAGAGGACCTCCTTTTCTCCCTCAGTGATTCCTAATTTCTAAGGGCCCTTGGACCTTAGGGTATCTGAGAAAACTTAGGGATCCTTCCCCAGAAAAGTATACACTCAGTCTTTTTGTATCATTGGGTTCTCCCTCTGTATATTCAACTGAGGATCAAAAATATTCAGAAAAAGCCAGCTACTTGGGAGGTTAAGACAGGAGGATTGCTTCAGCCCAGTTTGGGAACAATACACACTTTTTGATCAATACACACTTTTTGCTTGTCGTAATTTTTAAGCAGTGTAGTAACACAACTAGTTACATAGTGTTTAGGTTGTATTAGGCATTATAAGTAATCAAAGGCTGGCCAGATAGCACAGTGGACTAAAGCACCTGCTTAGGCAGAGCACAGAGCCAGGTTTGATTCCTGGTGTGCTGACCCTGCCCCCAGGGTGCATTGAGACAATTGAGACTGGGCGTGGTGACCCGAGCACCTGTAATCCCAGCGCTTGGAAAGCTGAAGACTGGAGAATCACGAAGAGTCGGCTCTACATAGTGAGACCCTGTAGTCCCTGTCCTAAATACATTAAAAAAAAAAAAGATGATGATTTAAAGACAATGGGAGGGCATGTGCAGGCATGGCAAATACAATACCCTTTTGTATAAAGGACCTGATCAGTCACAGATTTAATTATTTGAGGGGCTCCTGGAATAACCAAAGGATGAGCAAAGCTTTGGACTCACAGGTGGTGCACTACTTTAGGAGGTTAGCAGAGCTCTCCACCTTGGTGACTATCATGGCTCCACCAAGGCCTTGATGAACACATGACATATGCAGGTATGAGGGCACGATGCACACACTCGCCCGGGACCCCGGGATCTTCTCTCAGACTTAGAGGCACTGGATAAGAAGAGATCATCTCCTACACCGTGGCCTGGGCCAGACCCTTGACTCATTGTGGGAGGTACATTATTCCACTACCAGAGGAGGAAAGGCTGCATAAGGAACAGGGCTAGTACCCTCGGGCTCTAGGTTCCATAAGCCCCTATCTCCTGCAGCCTGCCTTTGGGGTCAGCAGAAATGTCCTGCTTGTGCACATGGAGAAGGCCTAGGAAGGATGGAGCCGGTTTAGAACAATCCAGAGATGAAGGGAGAAATGGAATTACATGCTCAACTCCCAAGCAGCCTGCAAACATTTACTAGTGTATTATGATAGACCCAGCTCCTCTCCCCATGCAGCTGTTCAGGTGGGGAAACACGTCAGTAAATCAAGAGAAGAGTATGGGTTATCCACCTGAGCAAGTGGATGGAAGTCAAGCCAGCCCAAACCAAACTGCTCAACATGCATTGTGCCTTGGGAGGTAGCCAATTTACTTCACCTGCCGCCCCCCTCCCCCAAATTGACCTGAATACCAGTTTGAAAAATGTCTGTTTTCCCTTAAGTATCAGGTTGGGGCTCTTGACCTAGGAAGCAGTTCACTCTTCTCCTCTGTGGAGTCCATCTGCACTTAGTGGCAGTGCAGGGCCTCAGTTCACACAGCACTGTGGGTTAGACCTTAGGAATAACTTCCCTGGTCCAGGTGGGATGGCTTGAGGTAGCTGGACTTCTGCACAGATCTCAGGTGTCACCTAGGTAGTGACAGCCATTCTCCCTACAAGGACAGGACACAGAAGAGATGCTGCTGGGATACCCCTGCCATGTGGGTAGGCCTAGCATGTCTGGCCTGGCTGCTGTGTTACCCCACAGCCTTTTGGTCTGGGGCCATCAGCAAGGGCACATTGCTGATGCTGCTTTTCTACCCCATTTCCAAAGCAACCCTTCTCTCCCTCCAGTCAGGACAGTTCAACGAGGACATGATCCCCACAGTGGGCTTCAACATGCGCAAAATCACCAAAGGGAACGTGACCATCAAGGTGAGCCATGGCAGCCCAGGGCTGGGAGCTACGAGGAGTGGGTCAGGTGTGAGAAGCGCTTGGAGGGGCGTGGGGAAGAGAGGGGCAGAACTGAGAGAAGGATATGGAGAGGCCTTGGGTGGCCGCCACTGAGGCCATCTTCTGCTTTTCAGCTCTGGGACATTGGGGGACAGCCCCGATTCCGCAGCATGTGGGAACGCTACTGCCGAGGGGTGAGCGCCATCGTGTAAGTATGGGGGCAGGGCAGTTTCCCCCCGCCCTGCTGCTTTCAAGGACCTTGGAGACTCAGAAGCAGGTTGATTTAGTCCTGGTTCACAGCCCACTATCTGCATGGCTTGCCTTTAGTTTTTAATTTTGCCCTTTTTAAACAGGGTTTCACTGTGTCACTCAGGCTGGCCTTGAACTCACTTTGTAGCCCAGGCTGGCCTTAGAACTCAGAGTGATCTTCCTGCCTCAACTTCCCGAGTGCTGGGATTACAGGCATCTGTTGCCATGTCCATCTGGCTTGCCTTTATTTTGCACATTGCTTTATTCCGACTGGGTAAATGCACTGGTCCTCACTGAAGAACCTGAGGCTCTGGAAACCAGAGTGAAGTTGTGGCTTGTCATTGTTCCTGCTGTCCCCAACCCAAACTGCCTCTGTCTAGAATTTGGGATGGTTCAAATGATTCAGTCCCTTTAAAAAAACTAATCTCAGCACTCAAGGAGGCTGAGACAGGAGGATCAGTATAAGTTCAAGGCCAGCCTGGGCTACATCCTGAACTAGATAGTAAGACCCTGTCTCAAAATAACAACATAACAGTAATAATTTTAAGGGCTGTATGTGAAACTCAGTAGTAGAATGCTCACCTATATGAACAAAGCCTTGGGTTCCATCCCCGATACCACAAAAAAAGAGTGGAGCCTGGCAGGGTGGCATATGCTTGTGCTTGTAAAGCTAGCACTGTGGATGCAAAGGAAGGAGATAGAGAGTTAAAGTGCCCCCTGGGTGACTTTGCAACTTAGTTAGACCACCTCAAACTTTAAAAAGAGCCAGAGATTTGCCTGGCAAGCACAAGGTCCTGAGTTCAACCCCCAGTACTGCAAAAAAAAAAAAAAAAAAAAAAGAAGAAGAGCCAGAGATGTAACTTGTGCAAAGGTCCTGGGCTTGATCCCCAGGACCACAATTACTAATGGTAGTAAAAATTTTATATTGACATATACATGGCCAAACAACATATTCAGTTGTTTGGATAGAATAAACTAGATTTTTAAAACCTTTTTTTATTTAAACATCTTGCTATAAGAAAATGTCCTCGGGTTTTCTTTGCTTTCCTACTCTAGCTTCTCTGAGCTTTCCATGAAAATGTAAGTGGGTCACTCTAGGTGGGACTTAGAGCTAATCCGACACAGCCCGAGCTCCACACAGTGTCAGCTTCCCCAGAACACCAGTGAGGGCAGCCCCAGGCTTTTCCCCGCTGTGGCCTCGAAAGCATTTGCAGAGCAGATCCTTGAGCCAGGCCAGGGTGGCCTATGGCCCTTGATGCCACCAGAGGCTCCCCCCCCCCCAGCAGCAGTTCCTCCCTCCCTGGGCTCAGCCTGTGGTGTTCACATGCTGTCCTCACCCTGCCTTTCCCCAGGTACATGGTGGACGCTGCTGACCAGGAGAAGATGGAGGCCTCCAAGAATGAGCTGCACAACCTGCTCGACAAGCCTCAGCTGCAGGGCATCCCGGTCAGCCTGGGAGCAGGGCATTAGGGGAAATCCCTGGGCAGGGGAGGCTGGCATCGCAGAGTGGAGAGAGGCGTGTGTGCCTGACCCCCAGCCCTCATTCTTCCTCTTCTACAGGTCTTAGTCCTGGGTAACAAGCGAGACCTCCCTGGAGCTCTGGATGAGAAGGAGCTGATTGAGAAAATGTGAGTTTAGTGACATTAACTTCCAGCTCCCTAATTCCCCAGCAGCAGCCTTAGAGTTGGGCTTATTATTGTTCCTAGCGTGTGCCACACGGTGGCAGCAGAGCACACCTTTCCAGGCACTTCAACATCCTTGTAAGGCCAAGAGCAAGAAAAAACCTTGCCCACCCCCACCCCCACCCCAAGGCAGTCCTGCCCCTGCAGGCTCTTATGTGGTCTCCCCTAGGAATCTCTCTGCCATCCAAGACCGAGAGATCTGCTGCTACTCCATCTCCTGCAAAGAGAAGGACAACATTGGTGCGTGAGTCTGGGGAGTTGCTGGCCCCACAGAAAAGAAAGACAAACAGTTCTGGGTGCCTTAGCATAAGGTTCTCAAGGGTTTTGCCTCTGGAACTTGTCTTTAGCCCAAAGCTCTGTGGTCCTTGGTTCAGCCAGGCCCAGGTTGTAGGCATCACCCCAACCCTGCCTCTCTGGCCATATTATCGGGTTCCCCACCTCTAACACTGTTACAGGCTTGGACCAGATGGTTCCCAGCCTTCTCCACCTCTTTGTGCAGGGCTGTCTTTCTCAGTACCTGTGTGAGGCCCTGGACCCTGAGCTCCTGCCCTTGGGTGCAGTTTGGTGCTCAGCTATCTTGCCTGATGCCTCCCCCACCCCAACCCCCACCGTCCAGCACAACAAACCCTTATCAGACTTTTCTCTTGTCCTGTGCCCAGACATCACCCTACAGTGGCTTATTCAGCACTCAAAGTCACGGAGAAGCTGAGACGGTGGCCCTTCTCCCTCAGACCAGGGACCGAGGTCATGGAAACCTGAAGCCGAGCTCCCCGCCCATCCCTTCGTACCCCCTAAGCGCACCCCTCCTCACTCAGCGAGGGGAAGGCCCTCTGGGCTCCCAGAGCCCTGTTCTGCTGAGATTTGAACTCCTGTTTTTATTGTATAATAAATTGCCCCCCATCTGGGCCTCCAGTCTCTCCCCTGTCCCTCTCCGAGGATCCCCTCTCCCAGCCCGCTTCCTCCTCCTCTTGACGGCCCCATCTCCCAGTCCTGCCCTCTTGCTTCCCCCTCTTCCCTTTTCAACTCTCTGTTATTGTCCTGTGTGTACAGTATATATATGTATATATATTTTAATTTTTTAATTTAAACAAAGACTAAAATCAACCATTTGATGCTGCAGGGGCCATTCAGGACCTGAGTGGGGGTAGAGTCTGGATAGAAGGAAAGAGACGTGGGCTTGGCTGGGAGCCGGCTCACATCTGGAGGGGCGGAGGCTGGTGCCTGGGGCATGTACCAGCGTAGGCACTGGTGCTGCCCCCATCCTGGATTTCTGCCTCCCACTCTGGCTTGTCTCTGCCCCCCACAGGTGGTGGGAGCCTGGGTCACCACCTCCTCTGTCCCCAGCCTTGGTAGGGCCGCCAGGCCTAGGGGCCGGAAGCCGGTGTCCATGCTGCCCCGGCACCCCGACACCTGTTCTGGCTCCCAGCTCCTGCCCCCACCCAGCGCCCCCACCTCCATGGCCCACCTCATTTTCTGTTCTCATTTTGCAGAGTTGCACAAGGAGAGAACTCAGCATGGGGGGTTGGTTCTTTGAATTTTGTTTTTGTTATTTTATTTGTTTAATTTAATGATTTGTAAAGTGATGTTCCTCTTCCTTTTTTTATACTTTTCAGCTCATATTTAACCTCTGTTTGGAAAATGATTCCTGTAACTGTACATTTTTTTTCCTCCTAATAACAATAATAAATTTCCAATCTTGTGTTGAGGGGGTACATGGTGCCCGCTATTTTTCTGCAGATGGTGCAGACCAGCCAGCAGGCACAGGGGACACCAGCACCCCTGAACCCTGGGCACAGGCAGCCCAGGAACCACACCCACAGAGGCCGTGTGCCCAGGCCACACACAATGGCCCCTCACAAGTCTCCCACACGTGCCTCGGTGCCGCCCGGCCTCCTCATTCCTTTCTCAGACTCCATGTGGTCCTGGCCTTGAGCTGGCAGCTGCCTAGCAGTGCAAAAGAGGACCATAGAGGAGCTGCCCAGGCCCAGGTCATGATAGCCAGGAGTGAGGGGTGCCTCTGCTGCCTCTATTGGGCCCCACCCCACACATGTACTGCTCCTGTACCCCACCTTTGAAGCTGGACCCCCTGCCCACACAGCTGCTGCTCTGAGCCTCATAGGCTCCTGCGGCCATCCTGACCCAGATTTACAGGAAGCCCTGCCTCCTCCCCTCCTTCTACCTCCCTTCACCCTGGAAAATGGAGCAGGCCCTGCAGAGCAAACCCGGCATCCTGACCAACCAGTCCTGCCATGGAGAGCCCCATTACCCTTGGGGCTGCCATAGGTATGCAGGTCTCCCCAGCCCCAAGCCCTTGCAGCTCCTGGACCTTCATCAGTGCCCAGGGCTACTTCTCCCAAGGGCTGTCTGACCTTGAGGGCCCTCAGAGAAATGCCTGCTGAAGGGCCTGAAGAACAACTGGAGCTCTAATGGCAAACCTTCAGGGCTTTTAGTGATCCAAACCGCTGCAGCACGCAGCCACAGGTTTGCCACCTCAGGCCTGTGTGGAACCTGGCAGCTGAAACTGAAGGTTTTCGGATGTCTACTGTGCCCAAGATGTGTGAGACATATATGTCTGGTTAAAATTTAAAGTGGGCCCAGGTCTGTCCCCTTCCTTCACTGAGAAGTGGCATGTATATCCTGGCTGGAAACTGAAAGAGGGCCACCCCTTTTTCATCTGGACCTTTGTCTGGGATAGGCTTCTCAGGTCCTGCTGTCCTGAGCCCGGTGGACGTGTGAGTGTAACCTTGGAGCAAGTCCGGATCCCCCAACAGTGGCTGCCTTCCAGTGCTTTGGGCCCTGCAGAACCTGCTTGGGTGGGGCAGGAAACAGACGTCTGGACTCTGATGCCCAAAGTGGAACACCCTGGCTGGCTTGCTGCACAGTACTGGAGATTGCAGTTCCCAAGCTGACCACAGTATTGGAAGGAGGGGTTGTTCCGTGTCACAGACGCAAAAGCTGAGACAGGCTGTGCAGGTGCATTGAGGTCACATGGTAAGCAGACGAAGCTGAGATGGAAGGTGATTCCCCCTGCGTAGGGGAGGCCTAGGTCACCCTACTGCCGTCACGCACCAGAGTCTCAGGGCCGATCTGCTGTCACCTGCTTTGCTTTTTTGTTTGTTTTTGTATCTGTTAGGTACAGGGTCTCACTATGAAGTTCACACTTGTGATCCTCCTGTCTCAGCTTCCCCAGAACAGGGGTTACAGGCATGTGCCACCATGCTGTTTGGGGACTCCATGGTACTTCTGGGGCCAGCACGGCATGTGGAACTGGGGATTAAACCCAGGTCCTTGAGCTGAGGTATCTCCCCAGCCCTGCTGCCTGTTCTTAAGGGGTGACTGTCAGCGCCCCCTGCAAATACCCTAGCTCAAGTCCACACCCACTCCTGTGCCAACCTCCTCCCCAGCCCTGAGCCTGGGACCCCTGAGCAACAAACCCCACATTGTTCCTCAGCTGGCCCAGGCCAGAGGGAGAGTGGCTCTTACCCAAGGCCGAGAGGCCTGCTGACTTAATTCTGCAGGCCATTCACGTCGGCAGGCCTGGGAGGTGGTAGTGGCAGCAGGGCCTTGGAGCTGCCATCTCTCTCCCTTTGGTCTGAGCTGGCAAGAAGGAGAGGCCAGGGGTGGCCTTTGTGGAACAGACCCCCAAACAGGATGCTGAAGTGCCCCCCACCCGGCCTGCCATCCTCAGCCTTGCCCATCGCTGGCTTCACCTCAATTCATCTAGCCCCCTTCTGCCTCCCTTAGGAAGCTATTTGTGCATGTAGGAACTGGGTGGCTGTAGCAGAGGAGGGGTTGGGGGATGCCTGCCTTTGGTCCCATCTGCAGTCTGTGCCCCCTCCCATCTAAAGTTTCTAAAGACAAAGCTGGGGGCTTCGGTCACTGTGGCAACAGGGCTGCTGAGAAATGGGTTGGTGTCATTCCCCAGTACATGGCCGCGCCATCACCTAGCAACAGCCTCTCTTGGCGGTGTCACTGGCCCTGGGGGTGGGTGCCAGGGAGAAAGAACAAGGCTGTTAGAATGGGGGGTGGGGGCTGGAGCAGTGGGCAGGAGGAGGCCATGGGGTGTGAGTGGCTGGACAGAGAATGAGGCCCAGGCCACTCAGAACCTCCTGCCCCTCACCACCACTAGGGACACTTCCTGAGGTCCTGTGCCAGTGCACAACCTAGGTAGACATAGTAGTCATGAGTAGTGCTCTGGGGAATCTCAGAGGTGCAGCTAGAGCAGGGTGGACTTCAAGGGTAGGACCAGCAGGAGGAGCTGCAGGGTCTGCTTGGGACATGGGACAGAGCCCTGCCCTGGCAGGAAGGGTGGTGGGGCGGGGCGGGGAGGGGGCAGCCAGGGGCCAAGCAGCTGGACCATGTACGGGCAAAACAGTCTGTTCTAAGGCCTGAACAAGAGCCGTTCTCAGAGTGCCAGGCTGGGAAGCCCCACAGCTCACAGAGAAGACCACTGGCATCCCTCAAATGAGGGCTTTGTTGGGAGAGGGTGACTCAAAGCTGGGGGCTCAGGGAGGACAAGTTGGCAGCCTTTGACTGTTAAAGACTGCTGGTTTTTTACCAGATAAGGATGTAGCCCCGCAGCTCCTCAAGACCCCCATCCTCTCTGTCCCTCAAAAGCCCCCAGGGCAGGACAGCAGCCACAGCTAGGGCCAAAGGTGGTCAGGAGGAATGAGCCCCTGACACTGCCCAGCCCCAGGAAAGCCCTGGTGCCTGCAGCACTGCCAGGACAGGCACACAAAATTGCATGGGTGCATGGTAGTTCTACCTAGTTTATTGATGCTGGGAAAGGGCCTTCTATGGGAACGTGCCAAAACCAGGGAGTTTGGATGGGACAACCTGGGTATCTTAGAAGAGGACAGAAGAGAAATTCCCAGAAAAAGGGAGAGATCCAGTCCAAAGAAAGGGTACTGAGCCTACTGGGATGCCTCCCACCAAAGAGGCCCCATTTTTGGGATGGGGCCCAGGTAGGTGAGCAGTGATGACCCTCAGGAACACAGGGTCAAGGCAGAAAGGGAAGCTGGCAGCAGCCAGGAGGGGGCAGGTTCACTGTGGCTCCCAGAGGTGGGACCAAGACTGAGCGGCTCTACGGACCTAGAAGGGTCTCAGCCTACCTGTGCCAAGCACAGTGCTAGATGACAGTGACAGGAAAGGCCCTGCTCTGGGAGAGGGTTTCAACAACCCCAAGCCTGCACAAGAGAAGCCAAGTCCATCTAGACCGCCAGATGGGCAGCCAAGCAAGACCTATGGGGAAAGAAACAGCAGGCCCAGACGGACCTGGGGTGACGGCCCTGTCCCCTCCCGGGGACCTGCCCTCAGCAAGGTGTGCCCAGGGGCAGAAGCGGGGGCGACTCTCTGGGCTTGTGGAAGTAGACGGAAGACACCTCGGCCTTGAGCTTGTTGCCGGAGCCATCTGTGGTCGAGGCCTCGGAGGCCCCGCCGCCACAGTCCTCACAGCAGCAGCAGCAGCAGCAGTCCAGGAAGGCCTGGCCCAGCGGCCGGCACACACACAGCAGCAGCACCGGTGTGATGGCGCCCTTGAAGAATGTGGAGAACTGGTTGACGAGGCCCAGCAGGTCCAGGGTCTGGCGAGTCAGCTCGGTGGACAGGTAGGCCACCACCACGTTGCAGACGTTCTCCGGGAGGGTGCACAGGGCGTAGACCACGGTCAGGCCCACCACCGTGCTGTTGAGCTGGCTCTCACACTGCGCATGCTTGCCTGCCCGGCACTCGGGCTTCCTGCCCGGCGGGCCCCGCACCCGCCACGTCACCAGCTGGCAGGTGACGGTGAAGAGGATCGGCAGGCAGAAGTAGCAGCCAAAGTACCACCACATGCGGGCATTCTGGTAGGTCATCACCAGGGAGTACAGCGTCTCGGGCAGGCTGGCCGACGGCTTCATGACACACGAGTCCACGGTGCCCGCGGTGGGGGCCGGCTCCTGTGCCAGCTGCCACAGCAGGAGCTCCGGCACGGCCAGAGTCATGGAGCCTACCCAGATGACGGCCAGCTTGGCCAGGATCGACTGGCACCGCTCAATGGGCCTCACCTTGGGCAGGGTGCTGGTGGCCACATGGAAACGGTCAATACCCAGGGCACAGAGGCTAAAGGTCGTGACTCCCAGAGAGGAGACCTGGAGGACCGAGGAGACAAAAAGCGCTTGGTCAGAACCGACAGGGACGGGTAGAAGCCCTGGTTTGTGGATTAGTTCGTGAACTGTGTCCTGAGCAGGAGAAAGGCGTGGGTAGGGTTGGGCCTTATGCTACACACCTGTAACCCCAGAAGTCTATGAGGCTGAGACAGGAAAATTACAAGTTCAAACCTAACTGGAAGCTAGGCATGGTGGCGCATGCCTGTAATCCCAGCACTCAGGAGGCTGAGGCAGGAGGATTGTTGTGAGTTCGAGACCAGCCTGAGCTACAAAAGTGAGCTCGAGGCCAGCCTGAACTGCATAGTGAGACCCTGTCTCAAAAAGACAAAAAAAAAAAAAAAAACCTAACTGGATCAACTTCATGACTTGATCTGGAGTTTTATTGTTTTAATAAAAAAAAAAATTTTAGAAAGGGCTGGGAGGTAACTCAGTGTGAAGGCCCAGAGTTCAATCCTTAGTATCATAAAAATAAATAAATAAAAATTAAGCAGTGGTAGCACAAGGTCCTGAATTCAATCCCTGGTACCACAAAAAATAAACAAATAAACAAACAAATAAGCAATAGTAACAACTTGTCTTTGGCAAACATTCTTTTGCCCATCGAGCGATTTCCATATGTAAGCAAACCCTTATCAATTATCTTACAGGAGAAATGGAGTCTGAGGCAAGAAAGGGACTCCCCTAGGATCCCAGCACTGATCAGTGGCAGAGCTGGGGGTCGCATGACACCTCTTCCTTCCCTCTCTCTGAGCAGGGGCTGCTCAGCCCACCCTCACAGACCCCATGCTGTCTGCCGGTCAGCAGGTCATCTCTAAGAGAACAGGACAGACGTAGGAACCCTGGGTCCTTCCCTTCCTGAGTGCGGGGTGATGACACCAAGAGTGTGGTTTGCGTTCTCGTCCTCCCTCCCTTCCCCAGTAGTCCAAGGCCTGGCTGAGCATCCCGTGGTGTGGCCTGCACCCCACACCCCACACACTATTCATGTGCTCACAGGAAAGCTACCCTTCTCACCAGGAAGAAGAAGCCAGGAGGCAGGGAAGAAAGAGCCAAAGAGCATAAAGGAAGAGAGAGCCGCCCACGCTCCCAGCCGGCTCCTACCACACTCGGGGATTGTGCTCCGGTCCCCTTCCTGTCCAAAGCCTTCACTCTTCAGGCTGGGGGACACAATCCAGAGCTTATTCGCACTGCCACGGGTGTCCTTTGTGAGAGCCCTCACCCCTCTTGGCGAGGGAGCCCGGGCCTGTGGAGGAGCAGTTTCCAGCTCCAGGAAAAAACACCATTCTCTCCCCTTGCACCCCCAGGCTTCCCCAAATTTATTCCAAGCTGTCTCCCCCGCCCTCCCAGAAGCTGCCTGATCCTCCAGCAGAGAAGAGTTCCGGGCTGGGTCTCACCCCGCTTCACCCTGCTCCCAGCCTCTGCCAGCTGCTGGGTCATCTCCACTCTCCAGCAGGCCTGAATGGCGGCAGGGAGGGCCCAGCTGCCACCTGGTCAGCAAGGCCAAGGTGTCCATGGACCCGTCTGCACCTCCCCTCTCCCCGTTATACCAATTCCAAATAAAGCCACCTTATATTGAATTACTTTATTCTATGTGCTTTATGGCCTTTATCCTTTTAATTCCTCAAGAATTGGGCTGGTGGGTAATGTTGGTATACAACTACAATCCCAATGGTCTGGGGGCTGAGGCAAGAGAATCACATGACTGAGCCCAGCCTGGGCAGCTTAATAATTTAGCCAAGTTTTTTTTTTTTTTCTATTTGTTTTTTTTTTTTTTTGTCTTTTTGAGACAGGGTCTCACTATGCAGTTCAGGCTGGCCTTAAGCTCACTTTGTAGCTCAGGCTGGTCTCGAACTCACAACAATCCTCCTGCCTCAGCCTCCCGAGTGCTGGGATTACAGGCATGCGCCACCATGCCCGGCTTCCTATTTGTTTTTTGTTCTGAGACAATGTCTTATGATATAGTCCAGACTGGCCTTGAATTCACTATGTAGCCCAGTCTGACCTAGAACTCACAACAGTCCTCCTGCCTCAGCTTCTCAAGGCAGACACATTGCCGCCACACCCAGATCATTTTATTTTTAATGAGAAATTACACAAATAAATGAATAAATAAATAAATAACACTAGGGAGGTCACTCAATGTGAAGACACTGAATTCTATCCCCAGTGCTGCAATAGAGACAGGAAATGTCAGCTCGGGGTTAGAAGCGCAGCTTAGCTCTGGGCTCAATCCCCAGCACCCGAAACAAGACACTGGGCAGAGTGGCCATCCTGTAAGCCTAGCGCTCTGGGAAGCAGCAGCAAGATGGCAAGCTAAAACCCAACCTGGGCAATTTTGGGACTTGGTGAGACCCTGCCTCAAAATTTTACAAAGCCTAGGCAAGTGGCTCAGTGTGCAGGGTCTGGGTTCAACCCCCGGTACTGCCAATAAATAAATAAAATTTACAGATGGGGAATCTGAGGTTTAGACAGGGTCAATAAAGGGATACGGAAAGCCCACTTTTGACCTCTACTGCTCCACCCCGAGCCCTGTGTCTGCGCGCTCCCAGCTGAGCCAGGCTGTGAGCTCCGGATGAACACTCAGCTGCAAAGGCTGCCTCGACTTTAGCATCCCCTTCACACTGGGATGCTTTGGGTCACCATCAGGCGGTCTGCCGGGGCAGGGGAGCTCAGCCCCTCAGAGACCCTGCCAAGCCACGAAACCATCGCTAACAGCACTGGGGACTGAGCAGGCAGCAGGGCCTGCACAGGCCCCAGGCACTTTCTTCTCAGATGGGTCACATAGCATCATCCATGGAGGAACAACAGGCTCAAGAGGAGCCACGATCACCACAGTCTTAATAGTGACCCCACGTAGCCAAGATGTAAATGGCAACTTCCTTATTTTGTGTTTTCATGTAGAGACAAGGACTTCCCAGTCTTGCACAAAGGCACCCCCAGTGGAATAGTTTTGCAGTGATGCGATGGCATTTTCTCTATGGGATCCACACAGCCCTCAATACCATGGGTTTGTTGTCACAGGGGAGTTTTCAGAAGTAAGGGTATAATGGTACACTTTAATTTGTTTTTTGTTTTTTTTTTTTTTGTCTTTTTGAGACAGGGTCTCACTATGCAGTTCAGGCTGGCCTCGAACTCACTTTGTAGCTCAGGCTGGTCTCGAACTCACAACAATCCTCCTGCCTCAGCCTCCCGAGTGCTGGGATTACAGGCATGCACCACCACGCCCGGCCCAATGGTACACTTTAGAAAACTTTTTCTTTTCAGTACTGGGGATTGAACTCGGGGCCTTCACACTGAGCTACAGCTCCAATCCTTTTTATTTTTTTATTTTGAGACTGATCTTGCTAAGTCACTAAATTATCCAGGCTGGGCTCGAAATTTTCATTCTCCTGCCTCAGCCTCCCAGAATGCCTAGTATTACAGGGGTGCACCACCGCACCTTACTTACTTCAGAATTTTAGAATAGACCCATTAGAAGGACTATTTAGTCTACTCCTGCTTTGGGCACTAGGGAAATGAGAGGAGAGGTGCGCTGGCCTGCACCACCACCAGGGTGTTAGTTATGGAGCTGAGATGGGAGCTTCTGCTAGCTGCAGTGCCAACGTGCAGGCCCTGCCTTTCAGGGAGGACTCAAGTTGGTGGTGGAGACAACAGTTATGATGACAATGGTCACGACAATGGTCACGGTCAGGAAGGAAAGACAGCTGTCTCCTGGGAGCCCACATTGGATGCAGGCACTGACCTGACCCTGGGGTGTGTCTAGAAGACCCTGCTCCTGCTGACACTGCCTGGGGGCAGGATGTTGAATTAACATCAGGCGGCTGTGGGTGCAGGGCCGTGGCCACAGGCACATAGAAGACACAACAAAGGACAGAGGACTTTCTTGGGTGGAACAATGGGGTGGGGGGGAGGCGTAAGGGAAGGGGCAGCTTGGATCTAAAGAAAGGGACAGGGCCTGTCTGAGGCAGCAGATGGCCGAGCCCTAGAAGGGTCTCCACTCACCTCCATGAAGGGCACGGCCCGGCAGGAAATGTCACCCAGCAGCCGCTGCTTGGTGATCTCATTGAAGATGACAACAGGGAGGCAGAAGAAGAGGACCAGGAAGTCCCAGAGGGCCAGGCTCGCGAGGATGGAGTTCCAGGCACTCTTCAGGTAGTAGCTGTGCCACACGATGCACATGACCGACAGGTTGCCCACAATGCCCACAGCAAACACCACCAGGGCCAGGAGCATGATGGCATAGGCGCTGTAGGAGCTCTCGGTCACCGGGTACAGGGGGTTCTGGACCTGCAGCCTCTGACTTGGTGTCCCTGTCAGATTGCCCCTCAGCGCCTGCCCACTGCCTGGGCTGGCACTGGTGGCCATCCAGGGCTTGCTGGGCTGCAGGTCCACAGGATGGATGGGCCGGGGGTACTCAGCCCACTCCTCAGGTACATAGTGCTGCACCTCCTTGGCTGCCTCAGCCTCAGTGCCTCTCCTGGCTCGGTTCTGCTGCTCCTGGGCCTCTGCTCTGTGCCCATGAGGGGCACCCCCAGAGATCCCACCCTGCCCCACAGCCCACACAGCAGCCACAGAGAGCGCCAGGGGCCACAGCCACCGCATGGCCGGAGGCGCGAGACGCAGCTGCCCAGGGAGAGCAGGTGAGGATGGGGCCCAAGTCCTGGGCAGAGTGAAGAGGCAGCTGGCGACGGGGCCCGCCTTCAGTCAGACGTAGGGCATGGCCAGCCCCCCTCCCACCCACAGGCCACAGGCTGGCCAGGGCCCTCTGCTGGTCATAAAGCAGTCTTTGCCCCTCGCAGCTCAGCCTCCAAAACCCACCCTCTTGGCCCCAGGACGGCAATCTGACTGTGACACCTTCAAAGGGTACCTGGTCCAGACCATGGGACCTGCCCAGTGAAGCTGCAGGGCAAGAACAAGAACCAGGGTACAGCCCTCCTGATTCTACCTGAATTTAAGGTAGTTCCTTCATGCAAAACTGAGCAAACAGTCACTGTAATTGCTGAACGCCCAGCAGTTCCCAGTGCTCAGCTGGCTTCTCAGTGACCCCTCACTCTCTTATGACGTAAACCCTACTAGAATCCACTTTTCAGATTTGAAACATGGTCACTTGTCACCTAGCTCATCGGTAGAGCACTTGCCTATGCATGTATGAGGCCCTGGTTCAATCCCTAGCACCATAAAAATTAAACCAGCGGGTCAGGTGTTCAGCCGAAGGCGCTCAGCCTGCATGTTTGCCATGGGCTGGGGCATGGGCCCCTTCTCGCACTACTGGTACCTGTGGCTCATCAGGAAGGTGCTCGTGGACCAACTGCCGGTCTCACTGCTGCTGGGTGCCTGGCACTTCCTGGGCCTTGACCGTCTAGAGGGCCGGACACTGAGCCAGAGCTGCCAGCAGCTGCGGGAGAAATTCTGGGAATTCTACAAGGCTGACTGATGCATGTGGTCCGCAGCTGGTGAGCTTTCTCTTCGTGCCCTCCCCCCCACCCAGTTCTGGGTCACATGCGCCAACAGCCTGACGCTGAGCTGGGACACCTTAAGTATCCTTACCTTAAGGTCCTACCTTAAGTATCAGATCCCTGGGACCCTTGTGCCCCAGGCTGGGGACTGACCTGTCCCTGCCCAGAACTGGATGACAGACATGGCCAGCCACCTCAGAGTGACCCACTGCTGCCAGAAGGGGACCGACTCCCCCAGCTGCGGAGCCCTGGGCCACACATGGGTCTCAGATGCACAGCTGTTCAGTGTGAGCTCCTGACCCAGCAGCTGCCCAGCCAGCCTGGAGTCCCAGCCTCATCACTGCCCTGCCCTGGCTCCAGGCACCTGACCAGGTAGCCACCCCGGGCACCCTGCCACTCCTCCAGAGGAGCCTTCTGCCTGTGCCATACACTGAGAACCCCATTAAACAACTATCCCGTTCCCCCGGGCAGCCACACACAGGGGGAAAAAAAATCCAATCAAATCAAAACAACAACAAAAATCTCAACACATTCTGAGTCAGCACAACATGGAAAGAAATTGCAACAGCACGTGCTGAGTATTTGCTGTGCTTTATTTATTGTTGTTGCTTGAGACAGGGTCTTGCTATATAGTTCAGGCTGGCCTCAAACCTGCAGCAACCCTTCTGCCTTAGCCTCCCAAGTGCTGGGATCAGGCATGAGCCAGCACACCCCTTGCTGGTCTCTATGGTGACAGGAGACACAAATGATGCCAGGCATGACAGAGCACACAAGCCCAGCACTCAGGGAGGATGAGACAGGAGGGTGGTAAGTTTGAGCCCAACCTGGGCAACTGGGAACCCATCTTCATCTCAAAATTAAAAACAGTAACAACAAAATAAAGGACTGGGGGGATGTAGCTCAGTGCAAGGGTCCTAGCTTCACTCCCTAAATGACAACAAAAAAGCCAAAGACTTCTGCCACCAAGGAGCCTAGTCCAGAGGGGAAAATAACTGCAGATAAATAATTACAATTCCATGTGACAGAGCCTGCAAGATCTCCAGGGTGGGGGACTTCGGAATGGAGCCTGGCACCTGCTGTAAGGGTGCCTGACAGACTCCAGGACAAAGGACGATGCTCCAGGTCAAAGATGCCACAGGCTCGAGGCTCGGTGACATCAGCATGGGGTGGGTGATGTTCTGTAGAGCAGCAAGGGTGTCATTCGGAGATGGCTGGGGCAGCAGGAGTATTTAGGAAGAGGGCTTCAGTGTTGAGAGCTAGAGGGTAGCTTTGGAGATACAGGAAGGGATGTTGCATGCCACGACCCGGAGCAGAGATGTCACCCAAAGGCCATGGAGAAGGCTACAGGGACGATGTTCTTACTTTCAGAGGGCCTGAGGAGCAGGGAGATTCGAGAAAACCACAGACTCCAGGAGAAGCAGCCGCACAGAAGGGTGGGAGGGAGGTGGGACAAGTCCCCCACTGCGCAGGACAGCACCAAATGAGGAGCAGGACAGCAACAGCCAGTGAGGAGCCCTGGCAAGTGGGGAGGCTGTGTGTGCCTGGCGGTCTTCGGGGAGAGGCAGCTGCAGCTCAGGAGGAGGCCAGCAGTAGGCAGGCAGCGGCTTCAGCAGAGCACCTGCAGCCTGGGCTGCCACAGAGCATGGGGTGCACACGAGGATAAGGCAGGGAGGCGGAGGAGCCCCACACGTGGGAGGAACATGGAATAAGAGCAGCCCAGGGAGGGTGGCCACATATAAATGAGCCACATGATGCAGACGGCGGCACACACTGTAATCCCAGCACTGTGTGCGGCTGAGGCAGGAGGATCCCAAGCTCAAGCCCACCTGGGCAATTCAGGAATTTAGAAAGACCCTGCGTCAGAATAAAATAAAACTTTTAAAAGGGCTAGGAAGCTGGGCATGGTGGCGCAAGCCTGTAATTCCAGCACTCAGGAGGCTGAGGTGAGAGGTTTACTTCAAGATCGGCCTAGGCTACAAAGTAACCTCAAGGCCAGCCTGAACTGCACAGCAAGACCCTGTCTCAAAAAGACAAAAAAAAAGGGAGTGGGGGCTAGGGGTGTAACCCAGCATGGTGGCCTTGGGTTCAGGCCCCCTGTAATTGCTGTTGCTTCGAGGTTGAGACAGGAGAATCTGCATTTGAAGCCAAACTTGAGCAATTTATCAAGATCCTATCTCAGAATACAATGAAAATAAAAAGGGCTGGGGCTGTAGTTAATGGTAGAACCTAGGTCTAGTATGCCCCAGGCTGACTTCATTCCTCAGCACTGCAAGCTAACAAACAGAAATGAGTCCCAAGGAGGGGGGTGCCAGGGAGATAGCTCAGTAGAATAAGCGCTTTCCTGGTAAGCACAAGGACCTGAGTTCAATTCTTTGGCTGGTGAGATGGCTCAGTGGAATAAATGCTTCCCTGGCAAGCACAAGGGTCTGAGTTCAATCCCGGGTTCCTCCAAAAAAAAGACCTCCCAAGGAGATGGTGTGGAGGAGAAGGTGACAGCCTTGGGAAGCTGAGGCAGGAGGGCAGTGAGTTCAAGGACAGCCTGGTCCACAGAGTGAGACCCTGTCAGGGTGGGGTGGGTAGACAAGCAGAGCCCTCTCCAGGTATCACCATGGAGTCAGAGGGCCAGGCAGATTGCCCACCCATCAGGGTCTCAGCTGTCCTTTTCGCTGTCACCCCACCAGATGCCCACAGTGGAGGAGGGAAGCAGGGCTCTCACTATACATGCTCAGCCTTAGGACTCTTGGGAGAAAGGTTGCTCTGAGCATCCTGGGTTAGGCCTGTGCTCAGAAAGGATCCTCCAGCTGGGCGTGGTGGTGCAGGCCTGTAATCTCAGCACTCAGGAGGCTGAGGCAGGAGTATTGTTGTGAGTTCGAGACCAGCCTGAGCTACAAAATGAGCTTAAGGCCAGGCTGAACTGCATAGTGAGACCCTGTCTCAAAAAGACAAAAAAAAAAAAAAAAGAAAAGAAAAAAGAAAGGATCCCCCTATAGCCAGAGACCCGGCCTCTCCTCTCCTCCTCAGTCCCAAGGCCTAAGACTCCTCCCACCCAAACCCACATCCGGCCATGCAGTTGGGCGCCTGGGTGAGCAGATCCGCAGGGTCCAGGGTCTGCATGGCCCAAGCTGTTGCCCCAGCTCCTCCCAGGTGCCGGCTCATCACAAGCACTGTGGATAATTCTCACTTAAGCTGGAGGTTCTCACTCAGGTCAAAGAGGTAAAATAGCTTGTCTGAAGACTCATGGCTAGTGAGTGACAGCTAGCATCCAGAAGCAGGGTTATCTAACCCCAAAGCTACAACTCCTTTGTGTTATTTACAGCATTTTGTTTCTTCTTCTTCTTTTTCTTTTTCTTTTCTTCTTTCTTTATTTGGGCAGTGCTAAGGAATTTAATTTGGGACCTTCATACTGAGCTACATCCCCAGGCCATTTTAAAAAAGAAATAAAACTTTTATTTTGAGACTGGGTCTCACTAATTATCTGTTACCCAGGCTGGGGTCAAAGTTCCAATCCTGCCTCAGCATCCTAGAGTGCTAGGATTACAGGCCTGCACCTATGCTCTTACTCTTCAGAAATGGGTAGAAGACAGAGAAATCAAATACCAGGCGTTTGCAGCTCCATCTCTGATCTACGGATGGTCGGGGCTCCTGGCAGGAGCCAACGTGGCACCGACCCCACTATGGGACTGGCATGGGGGAAGCAAGCAAACACGGGACCACTGCTCTTTTTTTATACTCATGAGGATTGAGCTCAGGTGCTTGCGCTTGCCAGAGAAGCGCTTATTCCACTGAGCCATCTCCCGGGCCCCCATCCCACCTTAAGGTACCTTTCACACAGCTGGGCTCCGTAAGAGCTCATCCTTTTGGAGTCTGCACAGACAGTTGGAGCGTCGGCGACCACAAGGTGGCGCTGGAGGCCCAGAGGTGGAAGCCAAGGGCGAAGGCCTGCGCCCTCTTACCCCGGCTCAGCCCACAGCGCCCAAGCCCCTACCTAGCCTGTTCGGCAGATTTTTGCGCGGTCTGAAGACAGCTAACAAAAGATGACGGTGGGTCCCAGCTACCGAAAGGCCTGGCAGGATCTGACCGGCTCATCACCCTCCTACCTCCTGAGGGGCCCAGCATGGACACCAAGTGCTCTTCAGTTCGTCTGCTTGAGGGTGGGGGGATCGCGCATGCTCAGAAAACACGCTTCGCTTTTTTCTTTTTTTTGGTGCAGGGTCTCACTATGCATGCAGTCCACATTCATAGTGATCTTCCTGCTTTTTGCCTCCCACGTGCTGGGATTACAGGCGTGCGCCACCACGCCCAGATTGCGTCACCGGCTCAGCGCACCCGAAGGGTGGGTGGAGCCCAGCGCGGCCTGAGGAACCAGGGATCGAACTCTGGTTTCTGCGCTTACCTAAGCAAGCACTTAGTCCGCTGAGCTATACCACCGGTCAAGAAAACACGCTTCGCAGGCGAGGACGCTGTTCTCGGCCCAGAGAGGCTCCACCATTCCAGGAATTCCCCATTCTTGTCCCTGGTAATTCCCCTTAATACTAGAGATAGAAACAGCGGCGCTTAGATCAGAGGGGTGGGAGAGGCTGGGCTGTCGTGGGCACTGGCTGGGGTCAGGGCTCCTGGACTCACGCAGAAGCCACCCAAGAAAGTGGGGGAACGCTAGGTCCTCACTGAAGAGGGGCCTGGTTCTCTACCCAGGCATCATACCTGGTGTGTGTGTGTGTGTGTGTGTGTGTGTGTGTGTGTGTGTGTGTGTGTGTGTGTGTGTGTGGCAGGAGGGGACTAGAGACTAAACCCAGGCCCTTTGCACTGAGCTACCTTCCCAACCTTTCTTGCTTTATTTTATTTGGGTCAGGGAGGTGGCTCAGTGGAATAAGCGCTTCAATCCCTAGTTCTGCCAAGAAAAAAAAGAAAAGTTATTTTTACTTATTTTTGAGACGGGATCTTGCTGTGTAGTTCAGGCCGGCCTAGAATTCAACATGGTAGCTCAAAGTGGCCTTGAATTTACAATGATCCTCTTACCTCAGTCTACCTAGTGCTAGAATTATAGGCATGCACCGCTACGCTCAGCTCTTTCTTTTTACTTTGAGGTTGGGTCTCAGTAAGTCACTAAATTGCCCAGACTCAGGGTTGGGGCAGGAGATTTAGCTCAATGACGCAGCGCTGCCTGGCAAGTGTGAGGTGCTAAGTTGGTACCCACCTCATCGCCAAATTGCTCAGGTTGCGCTCCAACTTGTGGTCCTCTTGCCTCAGCACCTCAGAGTGCCAAGATTACAGGTTGTGCCACACATCTTTTTTATTTTATTTATTTATTTTGCAATAGCAGGGATTGAACTCAAGATCGTGCACTTGCCAGGAAAGCACTTATTCTACTGAGCTATCCCCCAGCCCTGTGCTGCCAATGGCTCTGCCATTGGGTATTTGTCTATATCCATTCCCAGAACAGTGCCTGGCAGGCAGTAGGCAGCGAGTGAGTGCCTACTGGCTGGAATGCTGGCCTGTGATCCCCACAGCAGCCTGATAGAGCTGAATAGTATCTGTATCTTCATTTTGAAGATTTGGAAATTGATGTTGAGGGAGAGGAGAGGCAACCAGAAACAAGGAAGGGCTGTTCTAGGCCAGTTTCTCCTCCTGAGACAGGGAAACCTGAGTGGCATGCAGCAGGTACAGGTACGACTAGGAGACATGTAGATAGAGGCCCTATCTATCTAAATCACCCATCCAGCTATCTATGGAGCAGGTCCCATGTCTTCAATCTGTGTTCTCCATGCCTGGCATTCAGTGGGTATGAAAATGTGTAATAAAAGAACACATAAATGGTAAGCAGAGGATGCAGATCGCTCACCCAGTCCTCCCTGTGATGTGAGGTCAAAATTTCTTCAGTGGGGAGGAAGAGATGAAGCATGTGGTTTCCTGGATGAGGGGAGCTCAGAATATATGGAGCGGCGGGGCAAGGCTCCTAGCTGTCCCCCACTCCTGCCCCAGGTCTTCTTCCCCTGCTGTGACTGTGACACTATGACTTCCTGGATGTGGTGTTCCATGCACACATCCCCAAGTCCCCAAGTCCCTCTCTCTAATCAAAGCCATGGGGGAGGGAGGCCTCTTCCCCCTCCACTCCATCCCTCTTCCTCTTTCTCTCTTTTCTCTCTCTCTCTCTCTCTCTCTCTCTCTCTCTCTCTCTCTCTCTCTCTCTCTCTCTCTCTCTCTTTCAAAGCAAGGTCTTCCTGCACAGTTCTGGCTGTCCTCAAATGCATGGTAATCTTCTTGCCTCAGCCTCCTGAGTGCTGGGATTGCAGTCCCAGCTATCAGGGAGGATGAAATGCGAAGATCACTCAAGTCCCATTAAGACCAGCTGCCTGGGCAATGTAGCAAGCCCTTTTCTTTCCACCCACAGACCCCAAAAACCTGCCCTATAGGTTTGGACTTCTCTTCAAGAATCCAGAGTGGCCTGGCCTTTTAAGAACCAACCGGCTGCCCCATCAGAATAAAATCCCAACCTTTGAAGAGAAACATGGGAATAAGCCACGTCTTTGCCAAACAAATGTTTTTTGAATGCTTATTAGGTGGGAGACATGTAACTGATACTCAAAAGCATTTGTTCTTAGCTAGGCCTACCAGCTCATGCTTGTAATGTCAGCACTTTGGGAGACTGAAGTGGGAAGGTCACAAGTTTGAGCCCAGTTTATGCGACTGTACAAGATTCTATCCTAAAATTAAAAAAAGTAGAAAAAAAATTGAGGATGTAGTTTAGTATAAGACCCTGGGTTCAAACCCCTGTACACCAAGGGGAGAAAAAAAAAGCAGGGAAAGCCATGGTTGTATGCCTGTAAGCCCAGCACACAGGAGTCTGAGGCAGGAAGCTCTTACATTGCATTTGAGCCTAGCCTGGTCTACACAGTGAGACCCTGTGTCAAAAAAACAAAAATAAGTAAAATTTTAAAATAAAACATTATTTTATTTTATTTATTTTTGGTCTTTTTGAGACAGAGTCTCGCTATGCAGTTTAGGCTGGCCTTGAGCTCACTTTGTAGCTCAGGCTGGTCTCGAACTCACAACAATCCTCCTGCCTCAGCTTCCTGAGTGCTGGGATTACAGGCATGCGCCACCACTCCCGGCAAACATTGATTCTTTTTTTTTTTTTTTTTTTTTTTGTGGAACTGGGGATTGAACTCAGACACTTCTGCTGGCCAGGGAAGCACTTATTCTACTGAACCATCTCCCTGGCCCAAAACATTAATTCGTAAACAGTCCATTGCCAGGGAGGTCATAGTCTGCTTGAATTGTTCCCTAGGAATTCAAGGAATGTGTCCCAGAGAAAACCCATACTGGCCCTGGTTCTGTGCCCTGGAAGAGATGGATGCATGAATCCAGGTGCTTGTCAGCCTGGCCACAACCATAGGTGGCGGCAGCGAAGTGCAGGGATGGTCCAGGAATGGAGCCCTTGACAGTGGGCTGGGTTGGGGCGTGGACAAGTCACTGGAGGCTTCCTAGAGGGCCAGAGAACAGTTTCCCTGGGGCAGAATCTGTGGAAGTGGGGAAGCCAGTTTGTCAGAAAGGAGGTGAAACCCAAGCTCCAGGGAGGAAGGGGCTAGGGGAAGGAGAGGCAGGCTGCATGGGGCCCCTGTCCCATCTACAGCTGATCAGGCCCAGCTGTGGGCAGGACTCCTGGAGTGAGTAGAGAACCTGGGGAAGGGTGGTTTGAATGCCTAGGCCTCCTGATGGCCCCTACCCCTTGCCCCTTGCCCCTGGCCCAGATCCACGTCCTCGGGTGCCAGCAATCATACCCCCATCCCTCCTTCAGCATGAACCCCATGGCCACAGGGCAGCAGGGTGGGCACACGTAGGTTATTCATTGCCAGGGACCCTGGCTCGTACTTCCTTCTTGCTCTGAGATCCCACCAACCCCAGCACTCAACACAAAAGAAAACTTCACAGAGCCAAGGGGACTCAGCCCAGCATCCTCCAGGTCTGGGTGGGAGCCACGGAAAAGCAAGGGTGAGCTTCCACTCCCGAGTCTCCCCAGCCACGGGGCGGCATCTCGTCCTAGACAGAGCCTACAGTTGGAGTCATAGACATCTACGTTCCCTTGCTTCTGAGCTGTGCAGCCTCGGGTATGCATTTGATTGGTCCCAACCTCATTTTTCTTTTTCCTATAAATGGGGAATAACATGTACCTTCCATTTATCCTGAAAAATTTTTTTTTGATACAGAGTCTCACTATGCTCCTTGGACTCATAGTGATCTTCCTGTCTCAGCCTCCCCAGCACTGGGATTACAGATGTGTGCCACCAGCCCCCTTTTGGTGGGTGACACAATGCATCCAGGTTCTGGGGCTGGCACAGCATGCAGCACAGGGTGTCGAACCCGGGTCCTTGGGGCTGGCACAGCATGCAGCACAGGGTGTCGAACCCGGGTCCTTGTGCTTGCCAGGCAGGTATTTAGACCAACGAGCTATCTCTCCAGCCTTGAGCTCACTTTGAAGCCCAGACTGGTCTTGAGCTCCTAGTGATCCTCCTGCCTCAACCTCCCCATTGCTAGGATTACAAACATGTGCCACCATAACCTGCTTTTTCCTGTTCTTCTTTTTTTTCCCTCTCTCTCTGAACATTACAGTATACGATTTATGTGAAATCTCCTCACTGAAGTTTGTTCGTAATAGTCCCCCATCTTTCCTCCTGCTGCAGGACTCCTGCCTCGTCCCCACTGCTCCAAAGCACTGGGCCTTGGCTCAGGGTGCAGAACCCCTGGAGTCTCCACTGTCCCTAGCCTGGTAATGTGCTCTGCCTCAGATTTCTGAGGGACCGCCGTGCTGCCAGCATCCCCAATACCTGAGGGACGGGGGAGGGGAGCGTCCACCCCAAGAGTCCCTTCTACACCCATCTTAGCCACCAGCCCATGTCCGGGGTGGAGCAGGGATGGAGAGCTCTTCAGACAGAGGGAGACAAAGGTCCTAGCCACACTTCCTTGTAGGAAAAATGGAAGAAATTCCCTGCTTGCAAGCGAGGCTAAAGATAGACACACACAGCACTCTGCCCCCCATGACTCCCCACCACCACCAGCCCTCCAGCCTTCATTTCTCTGAACAGCCAGAGCCATACCTCTTGCCCCAGCCTCCACCTGCAACATCTAGGATGACTCAGACTGGGCCTCCGGCCCTCCCATCCCTGTCTACCTTCAGCCAAGGGGCAGCCCCTCAGCTCAGTGGAAGGAACCCGGCCTCAGCCACCCGGGAAAGCACTCTACCACTGAGCTCCTGCCCAGCCCTCACCTCTGTTCCAAATCTCTTGGGATTCAGTCTTTTCCTCTTCTGTCTAAACCATAGCACAAGTCTTGTGCATCTGCAGGACTCACCTGCAGACTTGCTCTTTGTTTGTCCTGGCTTTGGGCCTGTGGCTACATCTCCGTACTGTGGGGCTGGAGAGGGTCGGGCCACTAAAGCTCTCATCAGTCCCCTCTTGAGAACAAACTACAGGGATCCAGGACCTCCCATCCCAGGCTCCCAGGGCCCAGCGCATTGTCTAACATGAAATATGTGCGTCATACGCACTAGGATGTTTTGGTGAGACAGTCATACTATGTAGTGTAGGCTGGACTCAAGCTTATGGCAATCCCCCTGCTTCAGATGCCAAGTGCCACCATGCCAGGCTCACACACGTTGCTTCCTAGCAGGACAGTGTTCACCCTGTCAAGGCCAAGCCTAGCAGCTCCGTCTTGGATAGCGTGAGTGCCCTGCGTCTGGAGTACACATCCTGTAGGCGTCTGTGCATCTCCCCAGCCCCTGGTGCAGCCTGGGACTCCAGCACCTACCAGCACTTGGCCAGGCCTAGGCTGGAAGGCCGGAGGCAATGCCAACACACTGCCCCTTCTCAGCCCTTCCTCTGGCCACCCTGGATTCCACAGCCACCTGAGGGCACCCACCCAGGAAGTCCTGCAGGCCACAAGGAGGGGCCTGCGTCTGACCTGGCTCCTAGAACTTTGTCAAGAGGCCCTGTCAATGACAGCAAGCACCACACTGTCCTCTGGACACGGAACCCCTTTCTCAGGGTCCTGGGCCCCACCCATATAAGATGCTCTTGTTGTTGTTGCTGCTATTTTTTGAAACAAGCTGTCAAGGGCCAGGGATAATGTAGCTCAGTGGCACAAGCATCTGCATGGCAGGTGCAAGGTCCTGAGTTCAATTCCCAGTACCAAGAAAAAGAAACAAGGTTTCATGATGTACCCCAGTTGGGCACTAAACTCAAGGAGATCTTGCCCCAGCCTCCACGTGCTGGTATTATAGGTATGCACAGTAGCAGACTTTTTTTGTAAACAGAGAAAGGGCCGGAGAGATAGCTCAGTAGGATAAGTGCTTGCCTGACAAGCTCAGGGTTCTGAGTTCCATCCCCGGTACAAAAAAAAAAAAGCAGGGAAAAGTTTCTTTAGCTCACGCCACCACAGATTTGCTACGGAGCTCTCAATTCCCCTCCAGCATTCCTGGAGGGAGCTCTGTGAGTAATGCCCACTTAAGACTGCTTGCTTGCTCAATTTTTGCTTTGGTTATATGGGGCTGAAGATTGAACCCAGGTTTTCAAGGTAAGCTATATCTCCAGCCCTTTTTAAAAATTTATATTTTGAGACAGCGTTTAGCTAACTCGCTAGTTGTCCAGATTGGCTTCACATCTACAGTCCTCTTGCCTCAGCCTCCCTGAGTGCTGGGATCACAGGGGTGCAGTTTATTTGCTTGTTTTTGTTTCCGTCTTCTATATTTTTGAAGGGAAATCAGAGGGAAAGTCTTTAGATCACCGCTGGCCCTATAGTCTGCCCCCCACAAAGCTGCCACTGAACACAAATCTGTTGCAATATTATGGGCCTTGTCCTTTTTGTCAGTTTCAGAACCAGGAGAGCAAGAATGATTGATGGTGGGGACGGTGGCAGAGGCGGAAGGAGGAGGGCCAGGTGGGGCGGGCAGGCTTGCACCTGGGCAGAGGTGTGTGCATGCTTCGGGGCCAGCTCCGAGCTCTGTGTGTCCTCGTGTGTCTGCCTCCATATTAGTGCTGCACAGCAGCTGCACAAAGAGACTCCCACTTCTAGAATGGCTGGGGCTGGGTGTGGTCAACAGATGGCTAGCAGGTTCCAGGTGTGTCTGGCTGGAAAAGGTCCCTGGGCCTCAGCCTCCGGATTGGCTGCCAATGAGTCACAGTGGTTGGGCTCCTGAAGCGAAGCTAATTGGCTGTCATGGAGTCGGGGTCATGGCCTGCCTTATCTTTAGGGCCTTCTCCTGCCAGCCCAGACGGACAATGTTCCCTGTATGGGCGATGACACTCCCGGGCTGCTGACTCCGGGTCAGTGGGACGTGCCCTTTGGGTAGCTTTCCCAGCAGGCTGTGGGTGCCCCTCGACCTCTCCACACCCTGACTCCTTGGCCCTCCAGGGCCTGATGGAGGCACCTCTGGGGTGGTGGTGTCGGGGGGCTGGCTGGCTGTGACCCGGAAAAGCCAATGAAGGGTTTCCTCAGTTCCAGAACTGACTGGCAACATCAAAGTGTTTGTAGGTAAATATTCTAGAAACTACCTCCAGATCCTGGGAAAGGCCTCCAGAGAGATGGGCAGGTGATGTCGTCATAACTAGGGGGTCTTCCCAAGAGTTCGGCAGAGGGCAGGGAGATGTCTCACGGGAGGGGCCTTGCACTGGCCGCACAGGTCAAGGGAAGTGTTCTGCTGCCCACTCTCAAATCCCCTGTCTGCACAGAGCTGCTCACTTTTGCTGCTCCTGAGTGTGGAGCTGTGTGCTCTTCAGGGAGGGAGAGACTGGCACTGTGCCCTGGCTTGCGAGGAGCACAGCCAACCTTGGGGGAGGAGCCACTGCCAAGATCACTAGCAGAGAGGAGTGGACAGCCGGAGGCCAGAGGACATAAGCAAAGCTCTCTTTCTGCTTCTCCCCAGGAGCCACTGTGCCCCGCCCTCTGGTAACATCCTAGGGCCCACTCAGCCTGGGTTGTAGGAGAAGTTCTGGACTGTTGCTGGCCCAGGGCTGCAACTCCCAGGCCTCTCCCAGACTTCAGTCTCTACCCTGATCCCCGTCCTGCCCCGCATCTGAGCAGAATACAGTTCTGTGTCTGAGCAGTGGGGGGCAGTGCAGAGACCTGGGCCGGCGCCTGCAGGCTCCCAGCACTGCCAGGCTACCCATCGGCACCTGGGCTCTTGGCGCTTGCTTGTCGGGTCCAGCGCAGTTGCCATCCAGGCTGCCTGGGCAGAACGCCAGAGGGAATTTTCCACCTGCCTGGCTTTGTTGTCTGCTCTGGGTCCTGGAGCCTGAGGCTGGGACCGAGCAGGGCTAGGGCCATTCAGGCATCTGAGAGGGAGTTCCTCAGGGTTTGGGGCCAGCGCACACAGGATTTGCCAGTCCTATGCCTTCTCTCCTTCCAAGACCTAGAAAGGTCTTTTGCCCTTGCGGCAGATGCAGGGCCGGTGGGGGAGGGGAAGGCTGGGTGCGCAGCTGGCGGAGCCCACACCGCAACTGCTGAGTACCGGGCTTGTCGGGAGCCTGGATGCGTCTGTCTGAGTTTCTGCCTTGCAGAAAGGAGTACAGAGGCACCAGGCTGTGCCAGTGGACGCGCTGCACGTCACAAGGAGGTGGTGGCCAAGCCAGCACCCAGAGTCCCAATGCACCGCCTGGAGCCCTGCACCAACCCTCTCAGTCTTCCCCTCCCCCAGACACTGTTCTCCATCCCAGGTTGAATTAGTCGTAGGTGTAAGTGTGGAAAGCTGTGTTACCCACCCTTACCTATCATACAGATAACAGCTCACCCTCCTCTAATAAGACAGGCCGATGAGCACAGCTTTTGTTTTTTTGGGGTTTTTTTTTTTGGTTTGTTTTTTTTTTTGAGATGGGATCTGGCTATGTAGCTCAGGCTGGCCTCCAGCTTGAGACCCTTCTGCATCAGCCTCCCAAGTGCAAAGCATAACAACTTTTATTTAGAATTCAGGAATAAAGAAGACCAGAAGATCTGGAGAAAACTGCCTGTCCCCCACCCCCCGCCCCCATCAGGTTCCAGGAAGAATTGACAACTGCATAAAAATGTTATTGGACAAAGGGTATGATCTAATGCTAGCAGGTCGAGGGGGACCCTGCAAGGCCTGTCTGCTCAGATTCCTCTTGGCCTCCCTGTGTGGCCTTCCTTTCTCTCAGGCACAGGGCAGGATCCCTTGCAATGAGGGCCTTTAAAGCAGAAAGGAGAAGTTTTAGCTTCTGTAACCCACCTTGGGGAAGTAGAGTTCTGCTTTTTATAACTCATTTTGGGGGAGGAAGGGTGGGAGACAGGAGGCAGAAAGGGCCAGAGACCTACCTCATTTGAGAACCCTTCCAGGAGCCCGCTGCAGATCAGGCCAACACACCACACTGTGGGATTCGTGGTCTGAGCCCCAACACAGGACCACTAGTCTCCCAACCCCCTCGCCCTCTTACCCACCTCTCACCCCAACTCAGCTCGGGGTTTGGGGCCCCAGCCTGCTGCCCCACCTCAGTGTGAGAAGCAGCTCTGGTGGCCCTGCCACCTCCAGGGTGACCTCACCCTCCAGAGCTGGCTGAGCACTGGAATGGACCTGGGCTGAGGGTGGAACCCAGCTTCTCCACAGGTGGATGTGAGGACCCAGGAGGCCACTGGTGACCACAAGAGGCTGTAAGCTGGGGAGGACACCGGGGGCAATCTGAGGCTGAGCTGCTTGGCAGGAGAACAGCCCTCCCAGCCTTTCACCTTGCCAGGGAGCTTGGAGTTCTCTTCCTGGGCCAGGTCACATGTGGAGAGTGGGTCAGCCGTGGCCACAGCATCTCTAGGCCCAGAACCCCTTAGCCACCACCCCCTCATCTCCCTCCCACCCCCACGAGGTGGCAGTGGTCAGGTGACCGAGGTACACCTGCTGCCTGCTGGAGTAAACACCAGGCAAAGGCTGGGACCAGGGCAGGAGGAGGCTGAAACTGGGCACTGGGAGGGAGCCTATGAGTCATGTCCCTGTGCCAGTGGAGCGGAGAAGGGGACAGGTCAGAGCCACTGTAGGGCTGGCTCAGGGCCACACACCCCTCTTGGGGCTCCCCAAATAGTCATTTGTTAATCACTCCTCCAACCTCCTTGTTTTATTGCCCAGAGATGACAAGTGAGTGATTTATCTAGAGATACACAGTAAGTTAGTGGTCTCCAGTCTCCTAAATTAGTTGTAGATTCAAATCCAGAACTGGGGACAGGCCTTCCTGCAGGCTTTCCCTGCTACTGGCAAAGGCTGGGGAGAGTTCTGTCACCACAGTCATGGCTGAGGTGAGGTCAGACCCAATGTTTCCTGGCTGGGGTTGGGGGCTGTAGCCCCTCTACCTCGCCGACATCAGCTGGGTAGCACCGACTGACCCCTGGAAACCTGGCCCAGTGCTATGACATCATGGGACTGGGCCTGCCTTTCTGCGAAGGGCTCCACCCTGGAGGAGAGGTAGAGGGAACTGTTTAGGTCAGGTCCCTCCCTGCACAGTACAATCTGTTAGGCAAACAGACTGCAGCGGTGACCGAAACTTGAAACTCAAGAGACCTCTGCTGCCCACTGCCCAATGCCCCTGAAACCCAGGATCCCTGGAGTGCCTGCCCCAGGCAACTGAGTCAGCTCTCCTCCCGGCCAAGTTATGAATAACATAAAGTCAGGCCTTTCCTGACCACACGTAGTAGCAGTGCGGTTAAGAGGATGGAATTTAGAGAATTCTGAGTATCAGGTCATCCTAGCGTCATGCTAGCAAATCTCAGCTTGTCACCACTTAGCTGTGAGTCCTGACCTCATTGCAGATGAGAATCCTTACTTCGAAGGATTGCTGTGAAGATTAAATACAACAACCTGGGTGTCTCAGGCCCAGTGCCGGGCAGGGAGCCACACAGGATTGAATTTGCTCTTTTCTTTTTTTGTGTGGTGCTAAAGAATTGAATCCGGGGTTCTCACAGTCTGGCCATTTGCTCGAGTGACACCCTTGGCCTCCTAGGCTCAAGTTTTATGAAATAAAATACAAGTATTAGGGGCTGGTGAGATGGCTCAGTAGAATAAGCATTTCCCTGGCAAGCGCAAGCATCTGAGTTCAATCTCTGGTTCCACCAAAAAAAAACAAAAAAACAAAAAAACAAACAAAAAAAACAGGAGACAACTCCAGCACGAGTAATGATAAGCCAGGAGTGGCAGGACAGCATATATCTGTGATCCCCACTGCCTGAGAAGCTGAAGCACAGGGACCCTCTGTCAGAAGGCGTGGAGCTCCTCCCCTAGAGGCAGGGGACAGGAAACAGGGTTGACGAGAGGAAAGTGCTGCCCACAAAGCCAGAGCATCTTCTCTCCTTCTTTCTCTTTCCTGACTGAGATTCTTTGTTTTTCACCCCAACCCTTTTCTTTACCGGTTAATTTCTACTCCTCCTTGCAGTGTGGGCTTCGTCCTTCCAGAGAAACTGACCCACCAGCCCCTATCCCCTTAGAGCAGAGCGATGCCCATCCTGTGTACTCCCTTAGAAGATTGCCCTTCACCTCCTTACTTATTTTTATTTTATTTTTGGGGGGATAGGGGACTCAAACTCAGGATCTCATGCATGGCAGACAGGTACTGCACCACTGAGCTAAATCCCTGGCCCATCTTTTTAATTTTCAGACTAGGTTCCACTAAGATAAGTTGCTCAGGCCGGGCTTGAATTTGTGATCCTCCTGCCTTAGCCTCCCAGACAGAATGTTAGGATTACAGACATGTAACACCATATCAAGTTCCTCTCTCTCTCTCTCTCTCTCTCTCTCTCTCTCTCTCTCTCTCTCTCTCTCTCACACACACACACATTGGGGATTAAATTCAGGGCTCCTGTGTGCTGAATTGGTAGTGATAGAGGCAAGCCCTCTATCACTGAGCTACACTCCCAGCCTGAAGGATAAATTGATAGTCACCCTTGACCCTGAGAACTTTGGACAGTAAAAGCCAGTCTCTCCAGCCAACAGCTTCTTGTTAGTTTCTTGGTTATGTCCTTTAGTCATCTCTTGTCCCTCTTGGAGCTGCACTACCAGATGCTGAGCCGAGTCTGGGCTACAGGGCAGTTGACTGGAGCCACAGCAGAGACTAGGGGCTTCTGGGCCCAAAGGGAAAGGCACTAAGGACGAAGAACTCTGGAGGCACCATATGTCGAGGATATAGAGTTTGAGGCAGTCCTCTGTGTCAGTTGAGGGTTCTTTCAGGGTTCTGTTCTGGGTGCTGGTACTAGCAACTAGCTGAAATTCTTCAATATTAACAGTCTTAAGTTTTTTGTTCTTTGAAAGCTAACACTCTGTCCACCCTAACCAGGATAAAAATCCAAGATACATTTATAGAACTTGGCAGGTCCACAAGTTCTGAAAAATCACAGGCAAGTTGATGGTCACCCAAGTGAATGAAACCTGTGCAGCCCAGCAGAGCAGGTATGCATGGGACAGAGTCCTCCTAGACTAAAACCTTAGAAATGGCGGGGGAAATGGGTTTATATAGCAGCTTACAAGCCTGCTTAGTGAGGGTCAGGCTGAAAGCATGCTCGCTATGCATCCTGGGTATGCAAATAAGGGCCCCACATCTTCCCTTTCCTGTCTGACCCACTCCAGATGCCCTGCCCTTTCTTGAAAAGGCAACAATACCCTTGAAAATGGCAGGCACAGAAGGGAGAGGGATGGTGGGAGCCAGCAAGGACACTCCTAGACAGCCAATAAGCAAGCTGCCCTGGACCACTGGGGTACAAGGAAGAGCAAAGGGAAGTTGGGGGGGGCAATGGCCAAGCCACACCCCCAGAGGTGGGTGAAGGGCGATGAGAGAGCTGGGTGCTCAAGATCAGACTGGGCCACAGAGAGACCCTGTCTCAAACAAAACAAATCAAAACAGCGCGTGATCATACTGCCTGCAGGCCAGCTTGGGCCATGTACATCCAGACTGGCTCAGGGCTTCACTGGCCGGACAGCAAACTCAGACCGCCCTGGGCTCCTTCACAGCCCCTAGCTGTGTCTCATTGCTGTGGTGGTTGGTGGCAGTGGGGTACCATGGCAACCAGCCAGGAAGGGAAGGGACCAGGAGGAGGTCTCTGGCTAGACATTTACTCAAATTATTCAGCAAACATTCATTCAGCCTTATAGAGTGGCCTGGGCATGAGCTAGGCCCTGGAGACACAAACATTTTAAAAAACAGTCCCACCTAGAGGGTGCCCACAGGCTTCTGAAGGAAGCCAAGGAGCCAACCCACACTGGCAGAGCTGGCTGGAACACTGGGCTGGAAGGAAGCCAAGATCCTTGGTGAGCCAAAGCGGGCACAACACCCCCAGAGGCTCCTAGGACCTGCAGGGCCAGAGGACAGAAGCGGCCAAGCCCAGAAAAGGAGGCAGGCAGGTGGGGTGGGGAGCAGCACTGCAGGAACAGAAAGGAAGAAGCCCGGATGCTGAGAGAGCTAGCAGAAGCCTTTTTTTTTTTTTTTTGGTGGAACCAGGGATTGAACTCAGGCCCTTGCACTTGCCAGGGAAGTGCTTATTCCACTGAGCCATCTCCCTGGCCCTTTGTCTTATTTTTTTTGAGACAGGGTCTCATTATGCAGTTCAGGCTGGCCTTAAGCTCACTTTGTAGCTCAGGCTGATCTTGAACTCACAACAATCCTCCTGC
>PVKA01024346.1:0-34366 GCA_004027165.1 Ctenomys sociabilis | reverse complement strand
ACTCCATTGACATTCAACTACCTTAGGTTCTTGAACTCGACACCACAATCCAACACAGTCCAGCATTCTGCAACCATAGGGAGTTATTCAAAGAAATTGTCGACCATATCCATTTACAGCTCAGCTTAATATTATGGGCTCACGATGTATACTTCATTTTTATACATTTATGCTTTTCTGCTGGATGGTTAAGACCTAAACCCTGATGTAGATGAATGCTTTGCACTCTGGTTCTGCTTCTCTGCTTGGGAGAAATGCTCATTGCAGTAAATGCATTGGAAAAAACTCCACAACTTTTCTTTCCAGTGTAACTACTCCTGTGAAGCCATCCAGAAAAGGGTCTGAATAACTCACTATTCCACCAACACTAATGACCTCAAGAAAACTCTACAACTATCTTTCCTAGTCTAGAAGTCATAAATAAAAAAAGGATGGGAGCTTGTTATTGGGAAACAGTCAACATGTTTCCCAAAAGGCTCACTGTGTTGAAGTTTTGGCTCCTGCTAAAACATGGGGAAGTAACTGATCCATGAAGGCTCTAACTTGCACAGATGAAGTCCTGATTTGATGGCTTCTTTTGGAGGTAATAGAAACAAGAGATGGGCCCCAGTGACATGGAGTGGATTGTGGGGGGCAGGACCTTCAGACCTATACATGATTGCAGCCCCTTCTTCCTTGGCTGTTTCCCTTCTGCTTTCTGGCCACTATGGACTCAGTATCTTTGCTCCACCAAACCTCTGGTTTTTTTTTTTTTTATCTTGATGCACACTGAAAAGCAATGAAGCGAGCCCCCCATGGACTAAAATCTCCAACATCATAAACAAAATTGTATCTTTCATTTTTTGAGTTGATTTTCTGAGATATTTGATTATAGTGACAGAAAACCGAATAGCACAGTGCCTCTAGTCTTCTCCCACCTAAATCAGAGTCTTGCAACCTCTGCAATCTTGACATTTAAGGCCAGGCAATTCTCTATTATAGGCTTGTCTTGTGCAGTTTAAGATGGTTACCAGGATCCAGCATCTGTACGTACAAGATACCAGCAACTCAGGCCCCATTTGTGACAATCAATAATGTATCCAAGCGCCACCAAATTCTCCTGGAGGAGAGGGGGAAGTATCACATCAAGTCAATAACTACTGCTCTAGAAATCAAGGCATTTAGCCAACCTGTACATTAATCCCTGGGAAGCTTTGTAGTATATATATTTCAAACCTGATGGACCAAGTCAATTTAAGAATAAGACATCCCTCAAGGGTCCACACAAATAATTCCACTTGTTTACTCCCTGATAGATAAAATAAACTCTTATCTGTGTCCATTGACTTTCAACAACTCAACATTATCAGAGAACTACATTTTCACTCTCTAAAGATGAATTGTTGAGAGTAAGGGACTCAAAATCAATGATTACTCTGTCCAGATATATGACACCTCATTTTCACACATTTGTCATTTGGAATTGAGTCTAGCCTCAGTGGGTTATTTTCTAAGCCTCCAGGAACTGTTAATCTTCATACACCTATATTAGTTTCCTGTAAATGCTATGACAAATTCCCACAAACTTAGTGACTTAAGATCATAGATATTTATTTTCCAATGGTTCTGAAGCCCATAAAGAAGCAATCAATATTACTGAACCAAAATGAAAGTGTCAGCAGGGTTACACTGCTTTCAGAGGCTGTGAGGGGAAATGTCCTTTGCCTCTTCCAACTTTTAGTAGCTAATCGCATTTCTTCGCCAAAGAAAATCATTTTTATCTGTCTCCATAGTCAGTTTACCTGTTCCTCTTTTGTGTACTATAAAATATATATCTGCCTCTCTCCTTAAAAGGTACATATAATCACCACCAGAAAATCCAGGGTAATTACTCCATCCTTAATTGCCTCATACCTAAAACAGAGACTACATTTTTGCTCTATAAACTAACATTCATAGAGCTCAGGAACACAGATATTTTGGAGGGAGTTACTATTAAGCCTATCATATCATCCTTTAGAGTAAGTAAAATGAACAATACTCTGCCCATTTTGTAGGTGAAGAAATAGGGTTGCAACACTATCAAATCACTTAGAATAGCCCATATCCTAAGATTTTGGCAGAGATGGAGCAAGAATCAAGGTTGTCTGACTCCTGGTTTGAATTAATTGTGGCCAGAAGGGTATAATCTGTTCCCATTTCCTCCAGATGTAGGCACTGTGAAGTTAGTACAATCATAAGGAATTAAAAAAGGAGTTTTTAGGATGGGAAAGGTTCAAAGAAGCATCATATCATACTGAGGAGGCTAATGGTGGGAAAGCACAGATAATTTTCCACACTTTTAAAAATACATAATGAAAATGAAAGGCAACGTAATAAAACATGAGAAGAATCAAGATGCAGCCTTCTAATAGTCATTGAGACTATGACAGAATGTTGTTTCACCTGCTATGCTATTTGGCATTTCACATTGGCAATGCTGAGTAGGCATATGCTATGTACAGTTTTGCAAACTTCTTCTACAAAATAGCCTCCACGTAATAGTCACAAAGTGCATCTGTACTGAAGAACAATTATTGTTATCATTCCATCTTACAGGTGAGGAAACTGAGGTTTGGGGGTTTAAATAACTTTTCCAAACTGTAATGAAATCCTAGTCTTCTTTTATAATAATTCCCTTTTAAATATTATGTCATATATATATGCATATATATATGCATTATATATATATAATAAAGTTATGATCAATCATGACTGAGATGCTACAAATGCCACTTTGTATTTTTAATAATGTAGTTCAACACTCAAAAGACTGAAATATCCTTCAGGCACTGTTCATGTAATTCAGGTATGTGAACAACAGGTGGCAGTAAGATCCTGGAGGTAAGTGTCTTCAGTGATCAAATTTATTTTAATTTTTTACTCATTTTAATGAGAAAATAAAATAGTACGGAGACAGTTTCAAAACAGGTTAGTAGGAAAGTTACAATAACTAATACATTGCATATTTCTGTCTTCATAGTAGCTATTCAGAGGTCAAGATACAGACATACCTTGTCTAAACAATATTAGTATAAACCTTTCTTCTCATTGAACTAAGAGAAATTAGCTGTACATCTATCCTGACTATTTCATATAGACATATATTTTTCACTAAAAAATGGTCCTTTATTTATATCCCCTGTTTTGTTTTGTTTTTTCAGAGATGAGTGTTCCATAGCTGTTAGAGAAGGCTCAAGTGAACAACTTTTGACAATTACCAGTTCTACTGATAACCCACTACTATTATGGACTATTGGACTATATCAGGCTTTTTTGCTGAATTCAAGTACCTACAATATTTTAAATAGTCAAATTTAAACTCGGGTGTGCTTACTTTAGACTATGATTCAGGAAAAACATGGTTTTCCAGAATTGTATAGTTTCATAAAGAATATTATACTTTCTTAGTCTGTAGTATTTTAAGCAATATGTTCAGATGTGTTTAAAGGTCAGGCATATAAAAGCATTTCAAGAAAATACAAATATGAAATTCGTCATCTTTCAAAATAATCCTTGTTAACTGCAATTAAAGCTTAGTCTCATCCTCAGACTATAACTAAAATGTTCTTTTCCTTTTCATTCAATCTTCAATTTTAAATCAGATTACTTCCTGACTACATCATGGCATCAAGATTTCCATTTGATTTACCAACAGAAGAACCATGAGCTTTGTTCTCAGGTTGGGAAAAGTTCTTATTTTCTTCAGTTTCTATCTCAGCTTTTAGAGAAAGGATTTCAGGATTGAGGTAAGAGTATAGCAAGTCCATTTCTCCTATTGAAATTTCAAGTTCTAGCTCTTCTGCTTCTTTAGAGAACCTATCAAACAACAATGTATTATCACAGAAAGCACAAAGCACTATAATTTTTTGTTATTACAATGAGATATTAATTCTCAATTGCAAAAATATAACACCCTTCCTCCTAAAAGTTATTTCTAGAAGTAACTGCTCACTTATAACTGACAAATTTCCCTTACAGATTCATAATTACCTGCAACATGTACAGTTCCTTTTGCCACACAAAAATTTAAACTTACACTAGAACATCAACTCAAAGAACCTATACATTTAAGTATTTTTTACACTGAGATGTATAATTGTTACATCACAGCTAAGATAACACATTGAACTACAACATTTAAGAATGCAGGCTTAGTCCAGAGAAGGTCTGAAGTTAGGACTAGAGACAGAAAAGAAACCAACTATGCACAATGGGAAGGACAAATCCATGACATGAGAAGAAAAAGGAGGGATGATGACCTTGAAGAGGTAAGCCCAGATTCAGGAGCAGAAAATTACCAACACTACTAGAAACCTATCGTTGGAGAATCATGGAATTCTGTTTCATAAGGGTGAATCTTAGAGGTGATAGTATATGTTCCAAAGTGACAACTGAAGATGTGGTAGCAGATAAGAGAATAAAATTACAAGGAAAAAATATTCTTGTCTTTTGTAACAACTGAACACAGCCCATCAATAATATCAGAGTCCACAGTCCAATGTGGTACCTTCTATTTCTCCTCCAAATATTCAGTACCATTTATCTTCCCTTCACACAGATCTTGAATTTAATGGTAGTCACCTTTCTCAGGAAACTTGATTGCAGCTCTGCTATTTCTTCAGAACCAGTCAGAAGGCTTATACTAAAATCCTTGCAGAAGACAATTTTCAGATAAGATATGCTCTTGTCATATCTACAGTGAGCATCTGTCAGCTTTCTCATAGGTTACATATAGAGAATTAATTTATAATCCTTAACACTGCAGTTTCTCTGTGCTCTTCCTCCTAGGTGGCTTGAGTCATGCAAATTATGTTTTGTTTATTTGATTTGCATTTGTCTAATTACCCTACTATAGATAAAATAGCAGATAAAAAGATTTTTCATGTTGACCATATTACCTGAGCCTATGGAGAAAGAAAGAATGAAACTGCCTTTTCAGCAGTAAGGGAAGCAAGGCTGATAAAGTACATTGATATTTTTCTCACTATGGAACAATATGAAAAAATAGACTAGAGATTATTGTCATTTTCAAGGCTTTGGTCCAGAAATCAGCAAACAAAACCTCAGCAAGATAACTTAAATCCCCTTCTCCAGCTGGAGAAGTCAACTGTAAGTGAAAAAAAATAAAGAGGTTTTTCAAGGTCCCCAGGGAAACGGTCAACTTATCCAAATTTATCAACAGAATACAATATTTTCCCCTCATCAAGGTTATATTTTCTCAGCTTTCAGTTACCCATGGTCAATTTCACTTGAACAATGTTAAATGGAAAATTCCAGAAATAAGAAATTCATAAATTGTAAATTTTTCACTATTCTTAGTACCATATTTCAAACTTGCACCTTGATTTGTCTCACCTGAAACATGAATCAATCTTTTGCCCAGCATATCCAAATTGTATGTACTACCCATGCTTTGCACACTTAGCTGTCAGATGTCAATTGTCAGGTCTACTGTCTCAGTAGCACAGTGCTTCTGTTTGAGTAAAACTTCTTTTACCTAAATTAATACTGACCAAAAAATATAAGAGTAGGGGTTCTGGCAGCTTGGATATGCCAAAGAGAAGTCATAAAGTGCTTCTTTAATGTAAAAAGGTGAAAGTACAATAAGATATTGAAAGGTCACACATATACATTTTTGCAGTATATTGTAGAGATATTCCATTTTTCTATTATTATTTATCTTTCTCAATATCTTGTTATACTTTCACCTTTATCATAGATATGCAGATACAAAATTATATTGTGTATGACCATATCCTTGGTTTCAGGTATGTTCTGCATGTCTTGGAATATGTGCTCTGGAGATAATGGTGGCTAATGCATAGTGTTTTTAACAAAATAGATTTGAGAGTTTGATCACAGGGTTCAAATCTCAATTCTGTCAACTATTAGCTATGTGACTTTAAGCAAGTTATTTTAGATCTGAGCCTCAGTTTTCTCAGGGGAAAGGGGAGATAATATTTAGCTCACAAAAGGATTGAATGTGTCAAGGAATTGAATTTAAAACACAAGTATTGTGTCTGATGCATAGAATGTTTTCCAGGGAAGTAATCATTATGTTTTATTTTTAAAAGTTATTTCTTATGTTGTTATATTTAAAAGAGAGTACAGGGGCAGAGGAGATGGCTAAGCAGAATAAGCTCTCGCCTCGCAAGCACAAGGGCCTGATTTTAATCCCCAGTTCCACCAAAAAGAGAGAGGGAGAGAAAGAGATAGAGAGAAAGAGAGAGACAGAGACAGAGACAGACAGAGAGGGAGAGAGAGACAGAGAAAGAGAGACAGAGAGAGAACAAGCTAGAGTTAAAACAAAAAATAAGTGATACAGATTTTCACTTAACAAAGTAATATGAATTTTGCAGTATTTGTTGTAACGCATAGTATTATATTTATGTAAAATTGTGAGAAGAAAAAAAAGTGTGTAAGAAATTAAGAAGATAGAATTGAAAAAAGGGTATGAAGCAAATTAAAGCACTAACTGCTTCATTTCATAGAACAGCAGAAATGCACAGTACAGTTGTCCCAATCATCTTCCTTATATACACAGATGGATCTCTTTCCCCAACTTCCTCTCCATCATTCTCTTCAACTCAGTAACTCTTTCCTTTTAAATTTGTTCATTCCCTTTTACCAATGTCTATTGTACCCTGAAGATTCCATTTTTCTCTTTCAGATTCTCACACTAAGGAGGCAATTTGTTGTTTTCAGTATATTGCCACCCGTGTGGCTCTGGCATCGATTTCGTAGTTATTAACAAGTAGCTATAATTTTAATATTCATAGCTATTAATAACTTTTATCTATACAAAATATATTTACCTATACCTTTGGGCCAAAGGTAACAGATGCATTCACCCTTGCATGTCTTCTTCCTTACCACTTCAGTGTATGCTCTCCTAACCTCCTACTGCCAGCAACTTCACCTCCGTTGCCGAGTACCTTCTCTGGATGCCACACTCTAGTTTGCCAACCTGTTTGGGCATGTTGGAGCTAAGGAAGAATTCATGGTCCTTAACTACAGATAGAGCAGTCATTAACCAAGTTTGGTCAGAATGAGAATTTCCTCATCCCTCCAGTCATGTAATCGAAACAGGGCTGAGACTGGCCTCTTCAGACTTAGGCCCCAGTCACGCTGCAATAGCTAATTTGATAATGCTTCCTTAAATATCTGCCTGTCTCATTATCTTTTTTCACTATGTTATTCTTCTACCTGTATTTGCTTCAACTCCCCAAACACCTGCTTACATTTAAATCTTTGTTTCAGTGACTATTTCTTGGGGAAACCCAAACTAAGATCTTCTCAAAAACGTGTAAAATATGTAAGAATATATATCAGCTGGCCATTTTGGTGAACATTTTAAATCTCAACACTTAGCAAGCTGGTGTAGGAAGACTGTCCCATATTCAAGGTTCAAGGAGAGCCTACCTTACATGGTGAATGCAAAGTCAACCTGAACTATATAAGAAGACCCTGTCTCAAACCAATTAATTAATTTAAAAGTATATATCAATTTTTTCAGGAAGAAAACTGAATTGTAGGTCATCTGGGTAGTTGATAGAGGAGCTAAGCTTAAAACTCAAATCTTGAATATCAAACACTTTTCTGTTAGCAGAACATATATCAGAGCTTTTACCAATGACATCAATAATTCCCTTTATCCTCCTTTACACTCCATATTGCTTGACTTCCCCAAAGAACAGCAGAGGTACACTTTAGCTTACACAAATTATTAAACTTGGTGTGTTGTAAGTGTATTTATGGTGTTATATTTGTATTTATGAGTTCATTATTAAATGTATAATCTTACAAACCATCTACCAAATGAACACTCAATTATCTGTCAGGGACTATAAATGGATTGTTCTAGTTCTTCAAGAGTCTAGCTAATAGAGAATTAGCTGGAACTAAACACAAAAAACACATTTTTGAAAAGTAACACTTAGGACAATGGTTACACTGAACACAAATTAAGGTTACTTTCATAACTTAGAAAAAAAGTTGAAGTCCTAAAGAGCTTCAGAGTCATCAATTCTCAGTAGATTGGAAGCCCTACAAAAGATTTGAATGTTGATAGTTCCAAAATTGATAATTGCTGGGTAACGTATATTTATCTGTATGAAGTAATATGATGTCAGGGCTTTCTCTATGTTGTATAGCACCCACTCAATGAGAGGCATCCCATAACTCAGGGTATCATTATTGAAAGGCTAGTTAGATTGAGCATCTGTCAGATGTACAATACAATATGGTTCTACCCATTTGAGATCTCTGATTTGGAGAGATTCTTAATCAGTGGCCATCTGGTCCCATATGAAGGACAATTTTTTGTAATACTTTAATTGAGAAACAAATAGCAATGAGACAACTTCAAAAATGGATTAATAGGACAGTTTCAATAATTAATACATTGCATATTGTTGTCTTCTTAGTGTTTATTCACAGTTTAAGATGCAGACAGCATATCCTATTCAAACACTACTGGTACAAATCTTTTATTCTCCTTGAATTAAGGGAAAGTAGCTGTTTATCTATCCTATTTTGTATATACAGATACAAAAAATCCTTTATTTATATCCCCTTTTTGTTTAGTTTTGTTAGAGATGGGTATTCTATTGTCATTTAAATATTGTACATGTGTAAATTCAGCAAAATAGTCCATTATAGTCTAGTAGTCCATAATAGTAGTGGGTTTTCCAGAGGACTGGCAACCTCAGAAGTTTTTGACTTAAGCCTTTTATAGCTCAGCATATTAATATGGCTTTACTTTTTGTACTTCATTGTTATCCTTTTCTGTTGGATGGTTAAGAACAAGATAAAGCAACACATGTATAACAAGAAATGTAACTTTTGTATCTCAAAAGGTCAGGCAAATGCTCCCAGGATTTATTCTGAAACCTGTACCGACTTTGTAGATCCTTTGTCAGGGTCAGCCATGTATTAAAGGAGCCATGAAGGAACAGATAGAAGTAAAAAACTCACCTGTATGTGCCCATCTTCCAAACATTCAGGTGAATGCCCATGGTCACATTGTGCTATTTTCATTTTCCATAAAAATGATTTAGGGGCCAGGGCCAGGAAGATAGCTCAGTAGATTAAGCACTTGCCTGCCAAGTGTGTGGTCCTGAGTTCAATCCTAGAAAAAAGAAGAAAAGATTTAGAACCAGAGGTTAAGATTAAATAAATTAATGAATTAGGTGCAAGACATCTGAGAGCCCATCAACAATTCTGATTCAACACAGATCTGCTTTATTTTCTTTATTTTTATTTTTTATTAATTTTATTTTTTAGTTTAAAATCCCCTTTATTTTTATTAATTTTATTGGGAAAAAATAGCAATGAGACAGTTTCAGAACCAATTAGTAAGACGTTTCAATAATTAATACATTGCATATTGTTGTATTTACAGTGGTTATTCATAGTACAAGATGCAGATATGATATCCTGTCCAAACACTATTAGGACAAATCTTCCTTCCCACTGAATTAACAGAAATTATATATATATATATATATATATATATATATATATATATATATATATCCTAAAAATTTTGTATATACAGACACAAAATGGTCCTCATGTGCATGCAATTTTCTTCTTTAGTTTCGTAAGAGATGGATATTCAACTACTATTGAAATATTGTACGTGCATGAATTCAGCAAAATAACCAATATAGTCCAGTTGTCCAAAATAGTAAGGAGTTAACCATGGGACTGGCAATGTCAGAAGATCCTGACTTGAGCCTTTTATAGCTCAGCATATTAATATGGCCTTACTTTTTATACCTCATTTTTATACTTTTCTACTCCATGGTTAAGACCAAGATAAAGTAAGATGTATATAATAAGAAATGTAACTTTCGTGTTTAGCAAGATCAGTCAACTCCCCTCAGGATTCACCCTGAAACCCTGTACGGCAGTTTTTAGATCATTTGTCAGTGTCAGTCACGTGGATAAGTCACAGCCATTGCTTGACCAATTTGTTCTCTGTGAAAGCCTGAGTTAATGTTTTCTCTCCATGTGACTCTCCTTAGGCACACTCTACATCATCGATCACATTCCTCTGTGGCCCCATAATCTCCTTGATCAGAAAATTTGTGATATAACTGCACTATAGTATGTTACAGTATAGGTTCTCCTATGTCCTGAGTCTTCACTGACTTTGAAAGGCTAGGGCCAAAATGTTGACTATCTTTGTAGCACTTCCTTTTCTCTAATTTTTGGTCTGAAAACTTAAGTTGTTAACACTGCATAAGAGAAGCTTAATGATATTATTACCCTATATCATAGGCAGTTGAGTTTAACCACATTATCTGTCTGAATATCAAACGTCTCAGACATAACAAGGAATGGTTGTGTCTAAACTACTGATATGTTAAACTTTATGTGGATAAGAAAAAATGGAAAATATATTAAAATATTAATAAACCATTATATATTTTTATAAAGAAATTTAGAAATCTAACCATATACAGCATTATAGCAGCACAGTACTATGTCATTTTTTCCTTGTCCCTTCTTCACACTTATTATCTCTTTTTTTAAACAAAATTTTCCTTGGGATAAAGTATGGTAGTAATGTGTATGACATGGCAAGCAGTACATATTTAGAAGGCCAGAATGAAAGACATTCCAAGATGACCTTACTATTACACATTGTTATCTTTAATGCAGTTGCTGAGTTCACAGGTATCACACATACAGATAGTTAGGGTGATAAACTTACCAAATGACTGCTAGTTTCAACAAATTGCTGAAGAATCTCAAAATCATTGCCTTAAACATTTTGTACATATGTGTATGGCTTTGTCGCTGTTATGTTCCCTAGCATTTTCCCTTGCCATCTCTTTGTTGTTTAATCCTTTTATTTTGTTTTATCTTATCTTATTTTATTTTATTGAGAAACAGATAGTAATAAGACAATTTATAACCTGATTAAATGACAGTTTGAATAATTAATACATTGTACATTGTTATCTTCTTAGTTGTATCCATATTACAAGGTACAGACAGGCTATCCTGTCCAAACACTATTAGTACAAAACTTTCTTCCAATTAATTTAAGCAAAAGTAGGTATACTGTATATATAGATACAAAATGCACCTTCCTTTGTACCTTACTCTTTTGTTAGTCCTGTCAGATATGGATATTCCATTGGCATCTAAATACCATAAGTGTGTGAATTCAGCAAAACAATTCAATAAAGTCCAACATAGTAGGTTATCTGCAGGTTGTTGGTTTTATTTTTTCTCTATTTTTTTTTTATTTTATTGAAGTACAAATATCAATGAGACAGTTTTAAGATACCTTGACAAGATGGATTTCATAAATTAATACATTGCAAACTGTTTTCATAATGTTTTTGTATCATAGAAGGTGCATACATGATATTATACTTACAGACATTATTATACTGTATGTCACTTATCAGTAAATTAAGAGAGTGTAGCTGTTTGCCTATCTTATTTTTTATACCTGAATTATATGAAAGATTCAGTAATTAATACTTCCTACCTTGTTAGTTTCCTAGTGCTTGTCAATAGTACTAGAAGCTGACACAATATCCTGTCCAACCACCACTAGTGCAAATCTTGCCTCTCGTAGAATTATGTAGAAGCACTGCGTTATGTATCCCAACTGTACTGTCCATACACACACACATTGATTCTTCCTTTCTATACCTCTTCCTTTGTCTACACCTGTCAAACATGGGCACTCCACTATCATTCAACTACTTTAGGTGCCTGAACTCAACAACACAATCCAACACAGTCCAGCATTCCACAACAATAGTGAGTTATCCGAAGAAGTTGTCGACCATAGCCATTTACAGCTCAACTTATTATGGGCCCATGGTGCATACTTCATTTTTATACTTTTCTGCTGGATGGTTAAGACCTAGATAGAGCAAGACCTATATACCAACACATGTACTTTTTGTTTCTTATGAGGTCAGTGAAGTCCCCTCAGGGTTTATCTTGTAGTCCTGTACCTTATTCTGTAGATCCTTTGTCTGTGTCATCCATGTGGATGAGTCACGGCCAATGCTTGACCAGTTTGCTCTCTGTGAGAGCCTGGGAGAATGTTTTCCCTCCATGTGACTCTCCCCAGGCACAGTATAGAAATTCTATCTCTTTCCTCTGTGGCTCCGTAATCTCCTTGTGTAGAAAATTTGGACCTCAACTGAGTTTCATGATGTTGCAGTACAGGTTCTCCTATATTCTGAGTCTTCGCTGACCTTGAAAGGCTAGGGCCAAAATGTTGGCTGGCCTTGTGGCTCTTCTATTTCTCCAATTTTGATCTGTGAACTTAGGTCATTAACCATCCAGAAGAAAAGCTGATTAGTATCCTGCAGCATATGCCATTCACTTTGCCTTATCTGACTCAATTGTTTTTAGTTGTTGTTGTACATTTCCACTTGTATTTCTGCTTTTTGCTTCTTATACTAGGGAGCCTATACGATATTTACACATGTGTAAATATCTGCAGGTTGTTGACTTGAGTTTTTCACAGGTCAACATATTAATATGAGGTACTTTATATACCTCATTTTTATACTTATCTGCTTGGTGGTTATGACCAAGATAAAGCAAGACCTATATAACAAGAAATTTGTCTTTTGTAACTGATGAGGTCAGTCAAGTCCCCTCAGGATTTATCCTGTAACCCTGTACTGCAGTTTGTAGATCTTTTGTCAGTGTTATCCATGTGGACGAGTCACCTCCACTGTGTGACCAATTTGCTATCTGTGCAAGCCTGAATGTTTTCTCTCCATGTGACTCTCCCTAGGCACACTGTTCTTCACCAGTCACATTGCTTGTGGCCCCATAATCTCACTGATCAGAGTATTTGGGACACAACTGCATTACATGATATTACAGTTCAGGTTCCACTATGTCCTGAGCCTTCACTGACCTTGAATGGCGAGGGTCAAAATGTTGTCTTCCCTTGCAGCCCTTCTGTTTCTCTAATTTTTGGTCTGCAAACTTAGATTATTAACCCTCAAGAAAAAGAACTTATTACTACCTACAACATGTGCAGTTGGATGTAACTTTAGTATCTAAATATCAAACATCTTGGATATAACATGGAACATGTATTTTCCATCAAGTATTGATATGTTAAACTTTAAGTCCTTACTGAATAAGGAGATAACATAAAAAATGAAAAATATATTTAAAGAATAGGGATAAGCAATTACATATTTATACACAGAAATTTCGAAATCTAAGCGTATACAGCACTGTACCAGAACAGTCCTGTGACCATTTTTTTTCTTCTGTATTCTTTTTCATTTACTAGCCTCTTTAAAATAAAAAAAAACAGCAAACAAACTTTTGCTTGAGAGACAGTATTGTAATAATTGGTATGTCGTGACAAGAAGTAGGTATGTAGAAGACCAGAAGGCCAGCAATCCAAGTGTGACCCTTCTATTACCCATAGCTATCTTCAGTGCAGTTGCTTGGTTCATAGACATCAGCATGTATAGTCAGTCACAGTTAGAATCCTTCCACTTAACTGCTAGGTTCAAAAACCCGCTGAAGTTTCCCAGTATCATTGCCAGTAAGTGTATGGATTTGCCTCTCTCATGTTTCCCAGCTTTTCTCCTTGCTATCTCCTCAATGTCTAATCCTCAAGTTCTCCCTTTCCTTTTAATTGTGTTATACCTTTTTATTTGTACTTCTTTTGAGTGCTTATACTAGGGAGACCATATTATATTTACACATGTAGGTGTGTCTCCTTTCACTTATGCATATTATATGTGGCATCCATTTAAATGCAAATGCTTCGAGTTTAGCAAACTTTATAGCTGAGTAATACTCCATTGAATAAAAATACCACATATGTTCAACCATTACTCAGATTATAGGAATCTTGGTTGTCTCCAAGATTTGGCTATCGCAAATTCTGCTGCTATAAACATAGGTTCGCATGTATCACTATGATATGACATTTTCAGTTCCTCCGGGTAAATTCCCAGTAGGGTACAACTGGCTTATGTGGGATTTCCAGTCCCAGTTTTTTTAAGGAGTCTCCACACTGATTTCCATAATGATTGCACCGGTCTACATTTTCACCACAGTGGAGAAGTGATCCTCATTCTTCATAGCCTCCCCAACATTTGTTGTTGGTTCATTTCTTTGTGATAGCCATTCTTTCTGGAGTGAGATGGTGTCTCAGTGTTCTTTCAATTTGCATCTCACAGATGTCTCGAGATGTGGACCATATTTTCATATGTTTAATTGCTTCTTTAATATCATCCTCTAAGAAGTGTTTGTTCATCTCTTATGCCCATTTCTGCACTGGGGCTTTAAATTAAAAGGCCCTAAAGGGTTTTTTTAGTTCTTTATAAATTCTAGAGTGCAGATCTTTGTCTGAGTGCTTATTAGTTAAGATTTCTTTGAAATTTGTGGGCTGTCTTTTCACTTTGTAGGTAATTTCTTTTGATGTGCAAAATTTCTCAATAAGAGATGGTCCCAACTTGTTAATTATTTCAAGTATTACCCATGCTATTTGACATTTTTTCATAAATCTTTGCCTATGCCATGTCTTCAAGAGTTCCTCCTACTTTCTTTTCCAGGAGATTGAGTGTTTCTGTTTTAATGTTTAGATCTTTAATCCATTTTGACTTTAGCTTAGTCCAAGTTGATAGACCTGGGTCAAGTTTTAGTTATCGAAAGGTAGAGAGACAGTGTTTCCAGCACCATTTGTTAAAGAGGCTATCTTTCTTACAGTAAGCATGCTCAGAACTTTTGTCGAAGATCAGGTGGCAGAGTGTGTTCTTAGAGTCTTCTGCATCTTCTAATCCATTCTATTGATCCTCAGCTCTATCTCCTTGTCAATATCATGCTAAATTTTTCAAGGTAGATTTGGAGTATAATTTCCAGTCAGGAATTGCAATGCTTCCTGCCTTGTCTTTGTTGCTGAGGATTGCCTTTGTTATTCTATGCCTTTTCTGGTTCCAAATAAATTTTAGGAATTTCTCTAGGTCTCAGAGGTATGTTGGTGGTAGTTTGATAGGGAATGCATTAAATCTGTACAATAATTTTGGGAGTATGGCCATGTTCATAAAGTTGTTACTTCCTACCAATGAGCAAGGAATACCTTTTCATTTTCTGAAATTCTTCACCATCTCTTTTTTCACCAATCTGTAATTTTCCATAAAAATATCTTTGACTTCTATACTTCAATGAATTAAAAGGTATTTCGTTTTCCACAGTGCTATTTTAAAATGTATTGTTTCTCTAATTTCCCTGTCAGTGTTTGTTATCTGTGTAGAGGGATGCTATTTACTTTTGGGTATTGAATTTGTATCCTGCTATGCTACTGAATTTGTGTATCAATTCTAGTAGCTTCTTGGTGGAGATTTTTAGGTCTTCCAAGTAAGGTGTCATATCATCTGCAAATAATGATAATTTAACTTCTTCTTTACCTATTCTTATTCCTTTTATTTCTCCTTCTTCTCTAATGGCTCTCCCTAATGATTCCAGAACTACACTGCATAGGAGGGGTGATAGAGGACATCCTTACCTTGTACCAGATCTGAGAGTAAAAGATTTCAGCTTTTCCCCATTTAGAACTATGTTATCCTTTGTGTTGTCATAGATGATTTTTATCAAATTGAAGTAGAGGCCTGCTCTTCCAATTTTCTGTAGGACTTTGAAAATGAATGCATCTTGGACTTTGTCAAAAGCCTTTTCTGCGTCATCTGAGATGATAATGTGGTTTTTACATTTGACTCTGTTGATATAGTGTATTATACTTAAAGATTTTCAGATATTGAAACTTCTTTGCATCTCTGTGATGAATCCTACCTGGTCATGGTGTATGATCATCTTGATGATTTGCTATATTCAATGTGCCAGAATTTGAAGATTTTTGCATCTATGTACCTGACAGATTGGCCTGTAGTTCTCTTTCTTCATTGTGTCTTTCCCTGGTTTTGGAATCTGTATAATACTTGCCTTCAGGAATTAATATGGGAGAACAGTTTCCTTTTCAATTTCATTGAAAAGTTTGAAGAGTGTAGAGATTCTATCTTCTGTGAATTTTTTCTTATTTATTTATTTATTATTTTTAATTTTTATTGAAGAACAAATCGCAATGAGAATATTTCAAATCAAATTAACAGGACAGATTCAATAATTAATAAATTGCAAATTATTTTTATAATGGTTTCTTATCGTACAAGGTGCATAATGATATTCCATTTACAGACACTATTATAGCAGATGTCTCTAATCAATGAATTAAGAGAATGTAGCAGTATACTTATCTTTTAAAACTGAATTATAGCAAAGTTTCAATAGTTAATGCTTTCTACCTTTTTAACTTCCTAGGATTGTCCACAGTACTAGAAGCCAACATAATATCTTGTAAAACCACTATCAGTGCAAATCTTGCCTCTCAGAATGATGCAGAAGCACTGCATATTTATCCTAACTGTAATGTTTATACAAACACACCATGGCTGTTCCTTTGTATCTTTTTTGTCTAGACATGTCAATTTGGACATGCCATTGTCATTAAACCATAATTGGTGACACAGTCCAGCAGTCCACAATAATAGTGAGTTATCTTAAGAAGTTGTTGACTAGAGCCATTTACAGCTCAACTTATTATTATGGCCCCACGTTATATACCTCATTTTTTATTTTTCTACTGGATGATTAAGACCGAGATAAAGCAAGATGTAGCTTTTGTATCTGATGAAGTCAGCCAAGGCCCCTCAGGGTTTATCTTATAATCGTGTACATCAATCTGTTGATCCCTTGTCTGTGTCAACCATGTGGATGAGACACAGCCATTGCCTGACCAGTTTCCTCTCTGTGAGAGTTTGAGAGAAAGTTTTCTCTCCATGTGACTCTCCCCAGGGACACTATAGATCATCATTTGCCTTCACCTGTGACTCCATAATCTCCTTGTTCAGAAAATTTGTGGGACAATTGAGTTAGATGATGTTACAGTACCCTTTCTCCTATGTCCTCAGTCTTCGCTGACCTTGAAAAGCTAGGGCAAAATGTTGGCTGACTTTGCAGCCTTTCTATTTTCTCCAATTTTTGATCTGAGAACTAAGGTTGTTAACCATCCAGAAGAGAAGCTGATTAGTACCCTGCTTCCCAGTTACTCTGGGAAAATTCCCAGTAGGGGGATATAGCTGGCTTGAATTGGATTTCCAGTCCTACTCTTTTGAGGAGTCTCCACAATGATTGCACCAGTCCACATTCCCACCAGCAGTGGAGAAGTGTTCCCGTTTCCCCCAACCTCTCCAACATTTGTTGCTGGTTGATTTCCTTATGATAGCCATTCTTTCTGGAGTGATATGGTATCTCAGTGTTGTTTTTATTTGCATTTCCCGGATGACTAGTGATGTGGAGCATTTTTTCATATATTTATTCGCTTCTTTAATTTCGTCCTCTGCGAAGTGTGTATTCATCTCAGATGCCCATTTCTGGATTGGGTCTTTAAATTTGTGAGCCCTAATATATCTGAGTTCTTTATATATTCTAGAGATCAGACCTTTGTCTGATTGCTTATTAGTTAGGATTTTTTTCAAAATTTGTGGATTGCCTTTTCCTTTGTTGATAATTTCTTTTGACATGCAGAAATTCTTCAAGAAGTGTTCATCCAGTTGTTGATTCTTTCAAGTGTTTCCTGTGTGAATACATGTTTTTTCATTAACTCTTTGCCTACCCTTATGTCTTCAAGAGTTCCTCCTACTTTCTCTTCCTGGAGATTGAGTGTTTCTGTTTTAATGTTTAGATCTTTATTCCATTTTGACATTACCTTAATGCATGGTGATAGAGCTGGGTCAAGTTTTAGTTTTCAGCATGTAGAAAGCTTTTTTCTAGCACCATTTGTTAAAGAGGCTATGTTTCTTCTAGCAAGTGTGTTTGGGCCCTTTGGCGAAGATCAGATGGCTGAGTGTATTTGCAAAGGCCTCTGCATCTTCTAATCTATCCCATTGATCCTGAGGTCTATTTCATTGCCAATACAATGTTGATTTTATCACAGTGGCTTTGTAGTAAAATTTCAAGCCAGGAATTGTGATTCCTCCTGCCTTGTCTTTGTTGGCCAGGATTGCCTTTGCTATTCTACGTCTTTTCTGGTTCCAAATAAATTTTAGGATAGATTTCTCTTGGTCTGGGAGGTATGTTTGTGGCAGTTTGATAGGGATTGCATTAAATCTGTGTAACAATTTTGGGAGTATGGCCATCTTCATGATGTTTGTTCTTCCTATCCAGGAGCATGGAATATTTTTCCATTTTCTGAAATCCTCTATAATCTCTTTTCTTAGGGTGTCGTAATTTTCTGTGAAAAGATCTTTTACTTCCTTGGTTAAGTGTATTCCAAGGTATTTCATTTTCCGCGGTGCTATTGTAAAACCTATTGTCTCTATAGTTTCCCTCTCAGTGTGTTTGTTATCTGTGTAGAGGAGTGCTATTGACTTTTGAATATTGACTTTGTATCCTGCTGTGCTACTGAATTTCTGTATCAATTCTAGTAGCTTCTACTTCTTTGAATTTCTTGAAGAATTCAACTGTGAATCCATCAGGACCTCGACTTTTCTTTGTCATCAGGATTTTTATTATATTTCCTATTTCTTTGGCAATTATTGGGTTATTGACAGTTTTCATATCTTCTTGAATCAGTGAAAATTTTTATGTTTCTAGGAATCTGTCCATTTTTCTGTGTCTTCTCCTCTGTGTGCATAACTATTCTCAAAGTAGCAATTGATAATCTTCTGAATTTCCACTGGATCTGTAATGATTTCACCCTTTTCATTCCTTATTGCTTATATTTGAATTTTTCCTTACCTCACTTTGACGAGGTTACCTAGGGGCTTACCAATTTCATTTAGTCTAATGAAGAATCCACTTTTTGATCTGTTACTTCTTTCAACTATTTTTTTCATCTCGATTGAATTAATTTCTGCTCTAATCTTCATGACTTCTTCCCATATTTGGGCTCTGGGTTTATTTTGATCTTCCATTTCTAGACGTTAGAGGTGTAGCACTGTGTTGTTTAATTGTTCCCGTTCTGTTTTCCTAATGTGTGAGTTCACAGCTATAAATTTCCCTCTGAGAACTGCTTTGTTCACATCCCATAAATTCTTATATGTTATGGTTGAATTTTCATTGGATTTTATATTTTGTTGAATTTCTTCTTTAATTTCATCTGTGACACATAGGTTGCTAAGTTAGGTGTTTAATTTCAATGTATTTAGGGGGATTTTCTGGTTTCTTTTGTCATTTATTTCCGGGTTTGTTGCACCATGCTCAAATAATATGCATGGGATAATTTGTTTTCTTTCATATGCTTAAGCATGACCTGTGGACTACGCAGTCTATTAGAAAATGGCCCATGTGCAGCTGAAGAAAATGGGTATTCAGCTGTGGTTGTATGGAACACTCTGTATATGTCCACTAAGTACATTTCTTCAAACATCTGGTTCTGTTCTCCTGCTTCTTTGCTATTTTTTTCTCTGATTGACCTATCTTTTTGGGATAAGGGGGTAAAGTCTCCTGTTAACAATGTGTCATTCAGTATTAGAGTTTTCATGTCTATTAAGATTTGTCTTATATACTTGGGTGCTCCTGTGTTTGGTGCATGCATATTTACGAGTGTTGCCTCTTCTTGGATTTTTCCCCTCACCAGTGTATAGTGGCCTTCATTGTTTCATTTGATCATTCTTGGTTTGAAATTGAGACTCTCTGAGAACAGAATTGCTACTCCTGCTTTTTTCTGAGGTGCTAGAGCATGTAGTATTGTTTTCCATTCCTTGATTTTCAGGCTATGAAATTTTTATGAGTTAAGAGTGTTTCTGATGCATAGCATATTGTTGGATTTTGTTTCCTAGTACACTGTGCCTATTTTTAATTGGTGAATTTAGTCCATGTACATTGATGGTTATAATTGAGATGTATTGACTTACAATTCACATGTTATTTACCTGCTTTTGTTTACTCCTTTTTCTCCTGTATTTAATTGTTTGTCATATTTAGTGGGATCTTTCTGTTCTCGTTAGTGGAGTTCTGATCATTTTGTTCCCTGTCTACAACTTTCAGTGGTCTGTTTAGTGTTGGCTTTGTCATCGTGAAATTCTTTAGTTGTTCTTTGTCATGGAAGTGTTTTACTTCTCCATCAAACTTGAAAGAGATTTCTGCAGGGTATGTTTGAAATTGGGCTGGATGGGAGGGGTCAAGTTTTCTCGAGAGAGTGGGGTGGAAAGGGTCCTAAGAATGTGATGGAAGGACTCACTGAAGGATTCTGTTTAATCTTTAAGTACGTGTTTTCCTTTTAATTGTGCTTTACCTTTCTATTTTTATTTCTTCTTTTCAGTTCTTACACTTGGGAGACTATACAATATTTGTATATGTGGGTCTGGTTTATTTCACTTATGAGTATATCTTCAAGGGGCATCCCCTTAACTATAAAGACTTTGAGTTTATCACTCTTTATAGCTGAATAATACACCACTGTATAAAAATGCCACATCTTTTTCATCCATTCCTCAGTTGTTTCTAAGATTTGACTATCACAAATTGTGCTGCTATAAACATAGGTTCACATATATCACCATGATATAACATTTTCAATTCCTCCAGGAAAATTCCCAGTAGGGGGACATCTGGTTTGAATGGGATTTCTAGCCCTAGTTTTTTAAAGAGTCTCCACACTAATTTCCATAATGGTTGCACCAGTCTACTTTCCATCTAGCAGTGAAGGGATCCTTTTTCCCTATAGCCTCTCCAACATTTGTTGTTGTTTGATTTCTTTTCAATAGCCATTCTTTCTGGGGTGAAATGGCATCTCAGTGTATTTTTAAATTTTCATTTCATAGATGGCTAGTGATGTGGAGCATTTTTTCATATACTTTTCCTCAAAATTTATGTGTTATCTTTTTACTTTGTTGGTTGTTTCTTTTGAGGTGCAAAAACTTCTCAATAAGAGGAGATCCTACTTGTTAATTCTTTCAAGTATTACCCATGCTATTTGATTTTTGTTCATCAACTCTTTGCCTACCCCTATGTCTTCAAGAGTTCCTCCTACTTTCTCTTCCAGGAGATTGAGTGTTTCTGTTTTAATGTTTAGATCTTTAATCCATTTTGACTTTAGCTTAATGCATGGTGATAGACCTGGGTCAAGTTTTAGTTTTTGGCATGTAAAGAGCCAGTTTTTCCAACATCGTGCCTATGCTGTGCCTGCCACACACCCTTGGTGGGTTGAGATGCTTCACTGTGAATGGGCTTGGTGGTGCAAGCTTGTAATCACAGCTCTTGGCATGAAAACAGGAGAGTCTCTGTGAGTCTGATATGTGTAATGAGACCCTGTAGACCCTGCACTAAATACATTAAAAAATAAATTGAAAAAAGGAGGATATCTTTCTTCCAGTTAGCATTTTTGGCCCCTTTGCCAAAGGTAAGTTGCCTGAGTATTTTTGTAGAGGCTTCTTCATCTTCTAATCTGTTCCATTGATCCTCAGATCTATTTTGTTGCCAGTACCATGCTGATTGTATCGCAGTAGTTTATAATATAATTTCAAATCTGGAATTGTAATCCCTCATGACTTGTCTTTCTTGCTCAGGATTTCCTTTGCTATTCTAGGTCTTTTCTGGTCCCAAATAAATTTTTGGAGTGGTTTTGCTAAGTCTGTGAGGTATGCTCATATTAGTTTTATAAGGATTGCACTAAATTGTCACTGAATTTTTTTTTTTTTTTTTTTTTTTGGTTTGAAGTTCTGCACATCAATAAGAAGGGTTCCCAGAAGTGATTGGATAACTAAATTAATTGAACAAGGTTCAGAATATGGCCCTGTGGTAGAGTGCTTACCTAATATGCAGGAGGCCCTACGTTCCAACTCTAGCACCTCAAGAAAAAGAGAATAAAGAACAGAACAAGTCCCTGAGCATTGTTCAATATATCTGTCCATGCCATTTTCACTATAACCATCAAGAAAATATCTTATCTCATTTGTTCTATAAGAGAATACTCAGAAGAGTGATTTTTACCCAAGCTCCAAAAGAGCATCTACCTCATGAAAAATCATCCATATTGCATTTGATTCTGGTCCAAGTATGTGAAAAACAATAAAAAAATTATAATGACTTCACCCTATCCCTTTCTGCCCATTTTGTCACCTTAATCTTAAGAGTCCCACATGTATGCTGCCAGGTGCTCCTGAAATTGGAAACTGGGGCTACACAAGAAGAGCCCAATGCAACGATGTTTTTACACTATAATTATCTGTTTGTTCTTAGTATATTTCTCTGATAGAGTCAAAATTATAAGAGAATCATTTCATAATAGTGGAGGGATACAACAAGTACATGGTCAACTACTTCTTGGCTTTACATTAACTTAGATATTACTATAAAGAGTGATACTTCACCTCCCCCAACCTATCCTTACAAAATGGCAGCATTACTTATCTTTAACATAACCAAGACTCAGTATAGCAAAAAAAGATTTGTACCTGAAGTTCATACATTTTAACTCATGTCTTCCTTCTAGGTAAGACCCTACAGAATTAATTCAGAATTGATATACTTGGATGTTGCATGTAATTCTAACCAAGTTTGTAAGTTTTTCTTCTTTCCTCACAAGACATCAAAAATAACATGTTAAAAACTAAACAGTTAATCTGAAAGACAGAAGAACACTTATAGCAAGGATGGAAGAGAAAAAAACTGGGGAAAATTTGATAAAATAACTCTTCCATCTGAGAATATTCACTGTTGAAGCAAGCATTCTTATAGCCTGTAATAGCATCACTGGAAACATCACACTGAGAAGCTGAAAATCATAGCATGGGCCCTGAGTCATTCAGAGAAAGTGAAATTATATTCCATATATTCTGCCTCAGAAGGCGAGGAAGTGTGCAACACATGTTAGAAAATGCTTTAACCAAAGTGGTTAAATTAAAAATCATTGAAATGCAAAGAAGTAAATTTAAACTCAAAAAAAATTCTGCTACCCAGAAAGATTCCATTTTCAGAGCTCCATCTGTTGCTGAGACTTACTCCACATCATTTTGACCTCATCCTCTACAACCTTGGTCATCTATTTGTAAAATGATGATTTTGCATCTGATACCCCCCTTTACAGTGGGAACTAGATATGCATAATTTTGCCAAGTTCTTTAACTCTTGAAAGAAAGGGATGTTTGATTTTAATTGCATATTTTGTATGCTTTCAGCGTGTTATATAGTATCCTCATTTTATATTAGCAGTTCATTTCCAATAGAAAATGTAGTGAAAATTTAGGCACCATTCAAAGTGAAAAAAGTTAACCACAATGCATCTTTACAGTAGATTGTGAGTCTAGCTAGATCATCACAGTATTAATGATTTCTCCACACTTTCCATTTTAATTTTTTTATTTTTAAAGAGAGTAGAAATTACAATTAAAATAGAAAAATTTACAAGTGATACAGAATTTCACTTAACAAAATAATATGAATTTCATGGCATTTGTTCTAATAGTGTTATCTTCCAATCTGTTCTTCAGTAAAATTTTGACAATTAATCTGACCTCCATACCTATATTTTCTAAAAGTGCCAAAGAACTGAGGCTACCAATCTTTACCCATTACAGTTTATACAGTTTACAAAAGTGGAAGAATTGTGAGGGGAGATGTCTCAGTAGAATAAGTGCTTCCCAGGCAAGCACAAGGGTCTGAGTTCAATCCCCGGTTCTGCCAAAAAACAAAAAAATATGGACCAACCACACAAGTGGGATTTAAATGACAGGGACATTGTGCAGATAAATTGTAAGAACTACTAAAAGGGCTAAAAGAGCACGCTTTAGGGAAGGCAATGATATAAGAAGTATTTAGAGGGGGAAAGATATGGTCAAGATGGTAAAATATGCTGGTAAAAATTTCTTAATAATGAAAACACTCAGATTTCAAAGGAAGTAGCCAATATGAACAAGATAGAAGAAATCTAATAAATCCTTTTCGTGTACTCTTTGATAAAAATGATGGGTAGAAAAGTAAAAGAGGTAGCAAAAGTAACATCTGAATGGGTTGGAGCCATTTAGGACTAAGTAGTAAAAGCAAGGATATGTAGCTGAACAGTGAAAAGTGATATGAATTTACAGAAGACTCATCAAATGAAACTATATTCCCAGGATTATCTAGAAAGGAAAAAATTTAATAATATAAGGTAATCCAGAGCTGCACTGAGTATGTTCTTTCTTCAAACAAACAAACAAAAAAAAGTGATTGAGCAAGAAGTTAGAAGTAATAAAGAAAGGAGAATTAAGAAAAAGTCAGTGATGGTGAACCTTTAAGACCAAGTGTCCAGGGGTTGGGTAAATAGCTCAGTAGAATAAGCATTTCCCTGACAAGTGCAAGGGCCTGAGTTCAATCCCTGTTTCCACCAAAAAAAAAAAAAAAAAAAAAAAAAAGACCAAATGTCCAAACTGCAACCTAAAACACATTTATTTATTGTTAAGTGCCAACATTGCAACTAAATTAGTTTTAGTTTAGAGAAAATGACTATTACCTAATGTTCAGTTGCTGTGCTGAGGCCTCTGGGGGTACTGACAGAAAAGACTTTGTGTGCCCACTGTGGTCAAGTGCCATTAGTTAACTGCCATTGACCAATAGAATAGAAGATGCATAAGCAAAACCCTATTTATGGGGATACATTTTGAAGTGAGATTATAATTTTGTCACCAGAATTTGAAACATTGCTTCACTTACAATCCCATTGCCTTAACAAATAGTAAAATCTTTCCACTCAGTAACAGTCAAATGCTCATTGATATCCTCTAAGCCTAACTCACAGCAAGGATTTCTATGAGGAAAAGACTTATGGAAACCAGGGTACTTTTGTTTATTTGTTTGTTTTCATTACTAGGGATTGAACCCAGAGTCTTCACACTGAGCTACATTTATTTTGGCATACAATCTTGCTAAATCACTAAGTTACCCAGGCTTCCTATCTCAGTCTCATTGAGTACTGGGATCACCAGAGTTTCTTTTTCAGAGTCTCTTTGGAAAGATCTATAGTAGAAACGCCTTCTCCAAAGTGCAGCCTTCCTGCAAAAAAGGCTTTGATTCAATGGCCCTGATAAAAATGTTGGTGGTGAGCATGACATCAATAAAATGGAAGAATAGACAGATTTCAATTCCCAGCCCTCACAGAAGCATTGAAAAGGAAGCAGAAATTATCAGAATCAACTCTTGTCAGAACTCTAGAAAATGGTCAATGATTGATAGAAAGCAACAGAAGATTGATTCAAGAAAAAAGCCAGTTGCATGTGGTAAAAGACTTAGTGGTGATTATTACTGCCCTTTCTCCATCTCCTCCTACTTTGACTGTAACCTTGAAGGTGGAAACTCATGTTTTTTTTTGTTTTGTTTTGTTTTTTTTGTATTAGATTATTGCTCTTAGTTTTGGAAGAAGCAGAACAGACCTTGTCTAATAATTATGTTTTGTTTTTTCTCAAGCAGTGTTGACCTGCGTCAAGTATCTGTCTTTATTTCACCTAATTCAGACATTTTTCAAGTTATAAAAGTGCTAGATGTTGCTGAAAAGGATTGTAGGAAAAATGAAAAAGCCTATGTTTAACCAAGGAAAAATATTATGAGTGAGGCAAATAATAAACCCCCTAAACCTGGATGGAAAATAATTTATTTGAGAAAATAAAGCTTTCAAAACCACACATGTACTTGGAGATTTAGAGAACTCTGTGCATGTACTGGGCAGGACACATGTTCAGAAAGGATCTAAAAAAGATCGTATGCTTTCACTTCTGGCTCATCTCTGGGCTCAATGCAGGGAAGAAGTAAAGGCTAAGGTAGAGCTCAAAGACATCTGGGAAGCATTAAAAAGTGAGCCAACACAGAGCCAGTTGTATATATGAGGGAGGGTTCAAAGAAATTTCTGCCAAAAATCTGGGAGCACAAGCTGAATTAACAGAGACTTTAAAAATAGGGAATACAATCTTTGCAAATATAGTTTGAAAAAGTAATTAAATGAATAGCTGACAATAGACTTTCACTTTCAAAACCAGAAAATACTGGAAAAGGGGAGGACATTTAATTTCCTCAATGACTTTATGATATCTAGATTAACACATTTCAATGAAAATTCACAAAGAATATGCAAAGACTAAATATAAAAATTTTAATAAAAATTCATAAAGAATATCAAGAAACAAGAAAATATGCCCCACTTATGTGGGCAAAGGGGATAGAAACTCTCAGAAGAAATCCACAGTTAAGATAAAAATTTGTAAGCAACTCTATACATTAAAAAAAGAAAAATTTCAAGTCAATAGTATAACTTTATAATTTAAAGAAGAAAAAAATAAGCTCAAAAATTGCAAAAGACAGGAAATGAAGGGTTGGCCAGAGAGCTCAGCAGATTAAAGTACCTGCTTAGGCAGACTCAGGGTCTGGAGTTCAATCCCTGGCATGTCAGAGCATGGTGGTATGCACCTGTGATCTCAGAGCTTGGGAAGCTGAAAACAGGATAATCACTACGAGTCTGATCTGTGTAGTGAGACTCTGTAGATCCTGTACTAAAATAAAAAATAAATAAAATTAAAAAATGAAGAGAGGAAATGTTTAAGTAGAGATTAACAAAATTAAGCAAAAAATAGGATTAATGAAATCTCACGTTGGTTCTTTGATCAGATAAACAATAATGACAAATATTTAACTAGACTAACAAAAAGGGAAAATGAAAAGAGATTTAAATAACTAAGACTAAAAATGAAGGGGGACCATTACTAACAAGCTCACAGAAAATAGCAAAGATTATAAGAAGCTATTATGGACAATTATATGCTTACATATTATGTGATGTAGACAAATTTTGCCACACATAAAACTTACTGTAGCTAATTTCAAATAAATAAAAATTTACAACAGTAAAGACTTTGAACTGGTCATTTAAAAAATAAATTTCAAAAATTTCTCCACAAAATAAAATTCAGAGCCTGGTGATTTCATCGGTGATTTCTACCAAACATTTAAAAAGTAGTTAAAGTTAATTTTCTCCCAAACTATTCCAAAAGGTAAAGGAAATGTGCTAGCTTTTCATCTCTGTGAAAGGAAAACTTAAAAGTTAAAGATTTGTATCACTATATAAGAAATTTCCATCCAGTCACTTAGCCCTGTTGCTCCTCTTCTATAGTAAGGCAGATCTCTACCTCCTGGCAGTCAGGAAACAGAGACAAAGAAGGCAGAAGGACTGGGGACCACCTATATCATTAAAAGACATGGCCCCTGTGACCTATTTGAACCACTTGGGCCTTAACTTTTTAGTAAGTCAGTCAGCTATAAACTCATCAGCTGATGAGAAAGCACCTTCATGACCCACACACCTCTATAGGCCCCACCTCTGAAAATCGCTGCATTGGAGATCAATACCTTAATCAGGAGTCTTTGGAGGACACTTTTATTTGTACCACAAGCAGAGGAGAAAATACGCCTTAACTTTTTGCATGACACTAGAATATCATCTCAAATCCAAGCCAGGTTAATACTTTTCAAGAAAACTACAGACCAACGTATCTTATAAATACGCATGTAAAAATCCTCAAAAAATACTAGCAAACTGAAACCAATAGCATATTAAAAGAATTACACACAGTAATCAAGTGATATTTATCCTAGGAATGCAAGTGTGATTCTATATAGGAAAATCCTTCAATATAAAACATCATTTAAGAGAAGGAAAGACTACAACCACATCATCATCATCATCTCAATTCATGCAGAGAAAGCTAATGACCAAATTCAGCATGTTCAAGATATAAAATCAACGTACAAAAATCAGTTGTGTTTCTATAAACCAGTGATGAAAAACCCAACAGGAATTTACAAAAGTAATTTTATTTCGCATAGCATACAAACTAAAAGAATAGCTAATAATAAATTTAACTAAAGAGGTGAAAGATATACAATGAAAACTGAAAAAAATATTGCTGAAAGAAATTAAATTGTGCAGCGGCATTCATAAGTAAACAAATATTAAATGAAATAAATCAGACACACAAGATTAAATAGCACATGTTTTCTCTTATATTGGAAATGCGAAATATAATCAAGAGCAAAAGAGACGATATATAATAGATAGTAAGGAGATCTTTCTCAAATAGAAAGGTTTAAAGTGGTAGACACAAGAGCTAGGAAGAAGGAAAAGTGTAAGGGAAAAATGAAGTAAAAGAAAACTAAATGAGAAAGGGACCAGAGCCAGAAAGAGGGTGGAATGAGAGGGCTGTGTACAGGTACCAATAATAAACGTACTCATTATGCACCTTAAACATGTTCTAAGAACAAATGTATCAAAAATTTTGCAAAAAGAAATTAGAGAAGTTCAATAAATGGAAAAACATTGTGTTCATGGATTATACAATTTAATATTGTCAAGATGTCAATACTACCCTAAAAGACATGCTGATTCAATGCCATTCATCATCAAAATTCCACTGGTAGTTTTTGCAGAAGTGGAGAATTTGATTATCTATTTCAGGTGGAATTTCAAGAGCCCCCAAATATCCAAAGTGATCTTAAAAGAATAAAAACAAAGGCAGAGTACTCACACTTCCTGATTTTCAAGCTTATTAAAAAGCCACAGTAATGAAAAATACTGGTACTGGCATAAAGATAAACATAAATAGATCAATAGAATTGTGAGTCCAGAAATAAATCCATACACATGTGACCAATTTATTTTTTTAATCAAACTACTAAAACCATTCAGTGGGTCAAATATAGTTTCTTCACAGATAATGCTTGGCCAACTAGTTATTCACATGTCAAAAACAAGAATTGGACCCTTATCTCTCAGTGTACAAGTATACAAAAATTAATTCAAAATAAGAGTTAAGCCTTAAAACTCTTATAAGAAAAAACATGGAAAAATCTTAGGAATTTTGAATTACAGAATAGATTCTTAGATATGGTATCAAAAGCATGAAAAACAAAACAGAAAAATAGGCAAATAGAGTTCATCCAAATTAAAACCTTTGTGCATCAAGGAGCATTATTAAGAAAATGAACAGACCATATATAGAATAAGATAAAATATACATACATCCTTCATCTATTGAGGGTCTAGTAACCACCGTATGTTTAAATCTCTTGAAATTCAACAGCAAAAGATAAAAACCCAATAAAAATGGGAAAATAATTTGAATATACATGTCTTTAAAGAAGGTATGCAAATGTCCAAGAAGCACATAAAGAAATATTTCACATGTTTAGTTATTAGAAAACACAATTTAAAACGAAAAAAATGAGAGAGTTCACACCCAATAGGATATTTTATAAATTTAAAATAGACAATAATAAAGGTGGGTGAAGATGGGAACAGTTGGAACACTTGTACATTGCTGGTAGAAATGTAAAAGGATTCAGCAACTGCAGAAAGCAGTTTGGTCAATCCTCAGAAAGTTAAACATAGAATTGCCCACACAGGCCCAATTTAAGAATTTTTTTAAAAGAATAGAAAACAGGCACTCAAGCAACTATATGTGTGGCATATATAGAGCAGCCCAATTTACAATAACCAAAAGATAGTAACAGCACAAATGTCCATCAACAGATTTACACACACACACACACACACATTCACACACACAGTACATATGCATGCATGCATGCAGACATTCTTCAAGTTGGTTCAATTAAAAACACTATGATGGTACAAACGAAGTACACATAGAATAGAAATCAGACAGTAAAGCTGGCAAGAGTGTGCACAGTTAAAATGACAATAAAACACTATTTAACTTTCATAGCCAAGAAAGCATTCCAAATATTGTCTTTGGTTTGACTAGAAGTAAGAAAGATATTCCCAGACATTTCAGCCAAGGCAAACCCAGGAGGAGATAGAAAAATAACCACACAATTGCTTATCTCAAGAAGGTGTACTTTTTGTTTATTTTCTTTCTGGAGAATATGATTGATTTCATTCAGAATTCTACTATAGAGTAACCGCCAAAGGATTGAAGCTAAGATTTCATCAACAATTGAAAAAGACTGTGATTCTACAACTGTGATAGTTAGCTTTCTGTTAGTGTGACACAGCACTGAACAAAATCAACAAAAAGGAGGAAAGATTTATTTTGACTCAGTTTCAGAGGAATCATTTGTTGGTTCTTTGGCTTTGAGCCTGTAATGAGGCAGTGCAAATGGAAGAGAGTGGAGGAAACTGCTTTCCTCATAAGAGCCAGAGACAGACAGAGAGGGGGGTTTAGGTTTTTTTGGTCTCTTCAAGGCACAAACTCAAATAACTTCTTCTTATTATATCTACATATTAAATTTTCTACCAGCAACCAAGCCTTCAATATTAACCTTTAGGAGACACTCAAGATCAAAATCATAACCCTAGCATATCAAAACTGTTTTGGAAGACAGTAACTATTTTTAATGAGGTAAATGGTATAGAAGATTAGACAACAGATTTTATAATAAAAAAGACCTAGATTTAAATATCAACTCTGGCCCTATGTGACAGGTGTAGCTGCATAACCTCAGGTTGTGTACTTAGCTTTCTCAAACTTCAGTTTTTCCTTTTGCCAAATGTGAACATGCAACTGTAGGACTATTGCAAGGATTAGGTGGGATAGATATAAAATGCCCAGTACAATGCCTGGCACATAGTAGGTACTCAATACTAGTTTGTTTGTTTGTTTTTTCAAATTAAAGATTTCGTTTCCCTCTCACTGTACCTGCCTTTACAGAAGAAAAATTAGAATTTATTAATAAAAATGAATACTAAAACAAAATTCCAATTACAAATGATACCAAAGTTAATATATAGGTGATGGAGTAAAGTTTCTGAAGCAATATTATTTTACCTGGTAATCTTCCTTGGGAGGCTCCAAGACACAGAAGTCTATAGTGACTAATGAAAATATGACTATCAATCCATGTACGTGTTGGTTCAAATCAGGTCTCCAATTTACTTGCCATGAACCTTGGCCAAGGCATTTTGTTCTCTGAATCTTAGAATTCTTATCTGTAATTCACAATATTTACAATTACGAATACATGTAAAGTGTACTCAACACAATGTTGAGTAGTCATTAATGATAAGCAATAATATATATAAAGTGGTTATCATATGCTCAGGACAAACTCAATGACCAGTATGTGCTTGTTGTCTTTCTGTTTCTATCTCATGAAATGTTAAAAAAAGGAACTCCTTTTTAAAGGTGGGACTTACAAAAAGGAATCATCTATACCTTTCTTCTCATTTGAGTTACCCTTTATAAAACCCTATGTTAAGTTACATAAGTACCTATCAATCCACAACATTTTAAATTTCAGAGACAAGAAGCTATTGTTATTAGAAAACATAAAACATTAAAGCTAGAAGTATTCTATTTTCTTCTGCATTTTAGAGAGGGGTTTACAGGGTGTTCAGGATCTCACTACTACATCAGACTTGTAGTGATTCTCCTGTTTACAACCTCCCAAAAGCTGGAATTACTGGCCTGCACCACCATGCCCAGGCTCAATTGCCATCTCAATGCCCCCCAGGGGATTGAACACCAGTCCCCTTCCCTGCTGTCCTGCTTGCAGGCTCTTTAGTCCACTAAACTATTTGGCTCGCCCAAAGTTACAAATACTGTAAATTCTTGCACTCACTGAACATCATTTTTTCTGGGCCTGTGTTCACATATAGTAAATGAGAAGTTTGAACTTGACTTTTCCCTCAGTTTTAATTTTATGCAAAACTAATCATTCAGAGTGACAGTGAAGGACAAGTCATAATTTTGATAGCAAAAAAAGTCATGTAGATATTTGAAGGATATCAGTTTATTTAATGTTACAATGATTTAAGCCAAGCATGAAAAATGGACATTTCAAACATTCATTGTTGTTTTTTACTAAGATTTATTGGCCCTAAAAACAAGCCTGAATAATTTATATGCATAAAATATCATATGTAAATATCATGGGTATACAATACTCATTATATTAGTGAACTGACTGAGCCCATATTTTGTGACATTACAATAGGTAATATGTTACGGAATGAATTTGAGGTTCAGTGCTCAAAAGAGGGCTTTCTGGAATGAGAAACCTTATTTTGATTATGAAAACTATGTAAATTTTTAAACTATAATTTGAAAGATGAAATATAGACAAATTTTAAACTTCAGAAACATGTATATATGTGTATACATATATATTCTCTCTCTTTCTCCCTCTCTCTTTCCTTCTATCTCTCTCTCTCTCTTTCCCCTTCTACCCTAAAGGAAATAAGGTCTATTTCTTAAATTGTACCCATCATATTTAATTCCAAATATATTTGTATTGCTTCCATACTGTATGTTAACCAATCTGTCAGTGCTACCAATAATAGAATTTCTAGGCCAAAATTTATAGAAGATTATTAAACAGCAAATTCATAGTCTCAAAATTAAGGTCAGAAATATGGTTGCTGTTACCTCAACTTCCTGGTCTGGGAAAAGGCAGAAAATTAGTCAGACTGATAAATGCCTTCAGAGAACTTTGCCCCTTCCTCCTTGGCCTACACATCTTAATGTAATAACTTCTCTGTACAAAGTAACAGATACATAGAAGCTCAATGCTCTATACAACGGTTTTCTTTAAGAATCTAATGATCCAGCCAAGACTGCACATATGTACACAGAAGCATAGACTACATGGAGCAGAAAATCCATACAAATAATGTAATCCAGTGGTTTTCATAGTGTTTCTTGGATCTTTTAGAGTTCCATGGATAATGTCCAATTGCCATTAAGAAGAGATCTAGCAGAATTCTGTGCATCCAGGAGGACCTAGTTACATGTACTTGCTCAATCTCAAAAGACTCCCTTTCTGGTGGTTCAGGAAGATGGTTCAGTGGAATAAGCATTTCCCTGGCAAGTGCAAGGGCCTGATTTCAATCCCTAGTTCCGCAAAAAAAAAAAAAAAAGAGAGTCCCTTTCTAACCTATTTTGTGTATTTGAGCTCTACCTACATTGTTTGTAGTAAGGGTTCCATGACCAAAACAAGAATCTTGAAAACCAAAGCTCTGATTCAAATACTTCACTTTAAAGATGAGGAACTAGAACACTGAAGAGTCTAGTGATCCACTCAAAGTTTCTCTGTGATTAGCCAGTGTACTATTTCCCAGGGTCAATGAAGCATCATCAAGGGGTGTTCTTACAGCTTTTTCTTGTGAAAATAGTGTGTTATGATCTGTGAGAGATGTCAAACAATATAGAGAAAAACAGCATGGTAATTTTTTGAGATGGACTCCATAAGGAAATTAACCCAAAATCCTTGAAACAAGTGAAGTTTATTATTCAGAAATCCCAGAGGGTTGGTAGTGCCAATGAGAGGCCAAGAGAAAGACTACAGACTAGAGGATGCTCAACCAAGGAAAAAGAAGCAAGAGAAGACACAGCTGTGGCAGCATGTCTTTATTAAAGTCCAGAGGTGTTATCCAGTTATACTTTACTTTGAGAGTTATGAATTAGCTAACTTAAATAAAATCTCCATGAGGGACAAACTTGTTTCACATGATTTGGGTTTTACCAATAAATTTTATCCCTAGCCAGTGTCGGGTTAATGAGAAAAGAAACCAGTAGGTTATATTGAAAACAACCACCTAGGGAAGGGAAGCTTTCCTAATCTAAAGATACGATGAGTAAGTTACAAACTCATTTTAGGCCAAAATTGATTCCAAGGCCACAGCTACATTTGATAAATTTGAGTAAATTATAAACAACTCATTCAGGGCAAAAATTGATGATTCAACATTAAATAAATTTATTAAAAACTCCAGTTACTTATGTCTTCTGTTCACCAAACTTCTAGATTCTGATTATGTCAAACTCTTTTCCTACTGCTTTTAAGAATAATGTCTGTGTTGGAGTATACTATCTGGTCAGCTTCAGTATAAGCATTAATAAACTGAAATTTTGTACTTTGCATAATCAGTTAAATTTTGTTTTATCTTTTTTTTTCATTTTAATAATTTTATTGAGAAACAAGTAGCAATAACATATTTTCAAAACAGGTTAGTAGCAGTTACAATGACTAACACATTGCATATTGTTGTTTTCGTAGCAATTCTTCCTAGTAAGAGGGAGACAGACTATCTTGTGTAAACACTATTAATACAAAACTTTGTTCTCATTGAACTAAGACAAAGTAGCTGTATATTTATGCTATTTTGCATATTTTTGCACTACAAAATGGTATATAGTTTTTCCCCTACAAAATGGTCCTTTGTTTATTTATTTATTTATTTATTTATTATATTTACAGAAGATTTTTATTGTGGTACAAAATTATAGGTTATTTTCACAAATAAATATGAGTCAAAGAAAACAACTAGAATATATTATTAGATTTC
>PVKA01024345.1:0-34377 GCA_004027165.1 Ctenomys sociabilis | reverse complement strand
TTTTTTTTTTTTTTTTTTTTTTTTTTTTTCTTTTCATTTTAGGAGCTGTCTGTACCTCGCACTCATATCCCTGAACCTCGGGGAGATGTCTGGAGAGACCACGTGACCAGGTATTAGCCAATGACGCTGCTGCATTCCTCGGGCCACAAGGATTGTTTAGAAAGGGATACAATGGGGCCGGGGAGATGGCCCGGTGGAATAAGGTCTTCCCTGGCAAGCGCAAGGGCCTGAGTTCAATCCCTGGTTCCACCAAAAAAGAAATGGACACATGACCTAACCAAAGCCAATGGGATAAAATGAATCCTTTCCTCTGGAAAGCTGAGAGTGTAGAATGCTATATTGAATAGTCTCCCTAGCATAAGAAATCAAAAGAAGAAACACAAATAGAAAGATATAACAACAACTAAAAAGAACTTAGTCAGATAGTTAGGGTAAACTGAACTGCATATGTTGCAGGGTAATAATCAGCTTCTCTCTTGGATGGTTAACAACCTAAGTTTGCAGATCAAAAATTGAAGAAATGGAAGCGCTGCAAGGTCAGCCAACATTTTGGCCCTAGTCTTTCAAGGTCAGTGAAGATTCAGGACATTGGAGAACCTGTAGTGTAATATGTAACTCAATGATGTCACAAATTTTCTGATCAAGGAGATTATGGAGCCACAGAGGAATGTGATCAATGATCTATAGTGTGCCTAAGGAGAGTCACATGGAGAGAAAACTTTCTCTCAGGCTTCCACAGAGAGCAAACTGGTTAAGCTATGGCTGTGATCATCCACGTGGCTGACACTGACAAAGGATCTACAAAGAGCGGAATAGGGTTACAGGATAAACCCTGAAGGGATTTGACTGACCTCATCAGATACAAAAGTTACATTTTTTGTTATATAGGTCTTGCTTTATCTCGGTCTTAACCATCCAGCAGAAAAGTATAAAAACGAAGTATATAAAATAAGGCCATAATAATAAGCTGAGCTGTAAATGGCTCTAGTCAACAACTTCTTCGGACAACCTACTATTATTGTGGATTGCTGGACTGTGTTGGATTGTTTCGCTGAATTCAAGTACCTATAATAACTGAATGACAACAGAATACTCATCTTTGACAGGACTAAGCAAAAAAAAGAAGATACAAAGGAAGAACCATTCTGTGCTTGTATAAACAGTACAGTTAGGATAAATATGCAGTACTTTTATGTAATTCTATGAGAAGAAAGATTTGCACCAATAGTGTTTGGACAAGATATCCTGTCTGCTTCTTGTAATGTGATAACCACTAGGAAGATAACAATGTAAAAAGTATTAATTATTGAAACTGTACTATAATTCAGCTTTGAAAAAAAGATAGGTATACAGCTACATTCTCTTAATTCATTGATTAGATGCAACTGTTCTAATAGTGTTTGTAGGTAAAGTATCATGTATATACCTTGTACACCAAAAAGCCACTACGAAAACAATGTGCACTGTATTAATTGTTGAATCTGTCCTACTAATTTGATTTGAAACTGTCTCATTGCTATTTGTGCTTCAATAAAATAAAATAAAATAAAAGAGGCTTGTTGTCAAGTCAAAGGGTAGAACAATAACGGTGGGAGAAGCACAAGCAAGACAGGAGGAGAAAGTGAGTCCTGGTTATGTTGTCTAAGCCTCAAACTAAGCCACACCTGAAGCCAGCCCAACTTCAGCACTGGACTTTTTTACTTGTGTGAAGGGTGTATTCTGTCTTTGAGTGAGGTTTCATTTCTCTCAGAGACCCTGAATCTTGAGTGAAATGACGAGAAGACAAAGAGCCTTTGTTAGTGTCTTCAGGACAAGGCTGTAGGTTAGTCTTACCCTCTAGACTCCTGGACAATCTCCTAATGTGTGTTTTTGTGTGTATGGTATTGGGGATCAAATGCAGGGCTTCATGCATGCTAGGCAAGTGCAGTACTACTGAGCTACATCTCCAGCTGTTTTTAATTTTGAGACAAGATGTTGCTAAACTGCTCAGGCTGCTCTTGAACTTGCAATCCTCCTGCTACTGCCAGGGAGCTGGATTACAGATATGTGCTACCATGCCCAGCTCATATTTATGTTCCTGAAGCTGAAGTTTCTCTAGCTTCCCGGCAGCAATTTTAACTCCTGGGTACACTGCCAGCAGCTTAAGTTAGTTGCTGTCAACTTCTATGTCTTGCAGGTGGGGACCCTGTGCAATGCTGCAGTTGTCCACAGTGAAAGTTCCCTGTCACCGTTGTCCCAGGCTGCACTGCCCACATCACAATGGACACAGAGCACACAGACAGGTTGTTGAAGGAAACAGTGATCTGAAATATCCCTGCAAATATTACACTGCAGAATGATATCACTAGGAAAGTGTTCAAAACTCTGAAAACTATTGAGAGTATGTGTATTTAGTATAGCAAACTCATTAACATATGAATTTGGAATGATGCACACCAAACTCATTTCAGCAGTTCCTTCTCACTAGGAGCAAAGAGGAGAGGGTGGTGGGTAGACAGAGGTCACGGAAGAGGCCATGGCTGGAACTGCAATGTTTCATTCCCCCAAACTACAGCAAAGCAAAGACTATGACACCGGGGTATGTTAATCCTGCTGCTGATGGGTTCTTGGTTGTGTTCTTCTCAAGCTGCTCTAAATTTTTGTCCAAATAAAATATTAACTCAAACTGGGTGAAGTGGCAGACACCTATAATTCTAGCTGTTTGGGAGGCTGAGGCAGGAGGATCACAAATTACAGCCTACCGTGGGGAACAAACCAAACCAGTGAGACCCAGTCTCAAAATAAAATTTTATGAAAGCCCAGGGGTTTCGTGCAGTGGTAAAGGGCTTGCCAAGCATGCACAATGTCCTGGATTTAATTCCCAGCACTGTATAAACAACTAAGTAATTAAATAAGTCAAATTCAGATGAAGCCCTCCGCACTATGCCACTTAGGACTGAGGTAAAGAGAGTTTCCAGCTGAGTTCCTGGTGGGGCTCTGAGGTGGGGATGAAGAACTTGCCTTGAAGTCAGGTTGGAAGGAGTGACGGTCAGGCCCAGGCGGACCCCGAGACCCAGAGTGTGTGCACATGCTGTCCAGGCCAGGCAGAGAGAACAGGGGAGAAAGGATGTGCTGGCTTGGGTGAGGGAAAGTGTGGTGAACGGGAAGAGTTCAAACAAGACTCGCTCTGGAGAGGTCTCAGGAGACAGTGAAGGTCCGAATATAAGTAAGTTTGGGAGAGAGCCACGTGGCTGCTTTGAAGCATGGGCAATATCCACTTATCCTTTTTTTAACATAGTACAGTACCAAAATCAAAACTATGGAAAGCTGCAAGCACAGGTCCTGAATTCAATCCCGGGTACTACCAAAAACAAACAAACATGGAAATACTGAAATAGCCCAAGAAGAAACCAGCCAACCACCCATCAACCATCCCATGCTGCAGACACACGCAACCACTTCGAATATTTAATGAAGCTCTTTCTGTCTTGGCTACAAAACACGGTAATTTGCCAAGTGTCAGGCATCAGCAGAAAAACAGAGCATTTTAAACCAAGTGTGTGTGTTAGGGGTACTATTTGTGCCCAGGTTGTTGGCCATGGAAGAAACAAAAGAAATAATAGCAAATACTTGCTAAATTTTAGTGCCGGCCCCACCCCTGGGGTGTGCGGAGAAGGTGATTGAGACTGGGCGTGGTGGTGCATGTCTATAATCCCAGCACTTGAGAGGCAGTGAACAGACAGATCACTTTGAGTCCAGTCTAGTAGTGAGACCCTGAACACCCTCTAGGCCCTTCCCTAAAATACAAAATAAATAAACAAATTTTACTCTGGTACAGGCACTACCCAAAAACTTTTTACACAAACTCGCTCAACCCATTAAGGAGCTTGTTCTGAATTCCCATTTCACAGAGAGAGAAACTGAAGCCCAGCAGAGCAAACGGTCTATCCAAGGTTGCATGCCTGACAGATATGTCCAGGTTTCAAAATAGGTAATTCTAGAGCACCACGCCTAGGTCATCCATAGACAGTCCCACCACCCACGGAAGCTGACATCTACTACAAACACTGCGCGTGGCCTGGCTCCGTGCTCCACACTTGCAGACGTGGTCCTCTTCCTTCTACGCACACAAGGAGAGCAGTGAGCGTTGTTACCCCATTGCCCGGGTGAGGGTTAAGGAAGGGTGATCTCTGCCCGGATGCGGATGACTTCAGACCCTAGCTGTTTCCCTCTGCCCAGCCCAGGAGCCAAGAGCCTTCCAGGCCAGCCTCCTGCTGTCCACCAATTCCGCTGGCTCCTTGCTATCACTTGAGGAATTTCCCATGCTGAGCCTGGCAGGCTTCAAGCCCTTTCTGTCTCTGCACATGGCTCCCTAGTGGAGGTTTGCTCAGAGGGTGGCACAGGCCCCCACATCCCAGCCAGCCTTGCCAGCGAGTTCATCTGAGCACAACTTTGTGCATCCAACCAATGAATAATAAATTTAATAATTAAAGAATAATTAATTACACCTGAAACTTCTCACTTGGGGGTACAATTAGCCTCTGGAGCCTTTAGAATGAGTTGCTGGTGACTAATTGTGCCCTCAAGGAGGCATTTGTAAGTACAATTAATTGTATGCAAAATGGAACCCACAAATACTTGGGAGCATAAACATTATTCCCACAAAAAGAGTTTGTTCAAAAGCCAGGCCCTGGTTTTTTAGAAAGAGCCCTGTGGCGTGTTCCCCAAAGCAGCACAGAAGCCTAAGGCCTCTGTGGGGGGCCCTGCCTCCACCAGCTCCAGGTCACCTGAGTGCACAGGCGCCATACTGCGGGGACCCCCAGGCTGCCACACAACAGTGCAGGGAATTGTCTGGCGACTTGAGTCATTAACTATTTAATAAGAAATCCTGGGAATGGAAGGAGCAAGAAGGATAAAGCAAGACTGGAGGCGCTGCCTTCCCTTCATTGCTTCTTATAAGCTCTTTGGTCAAAGTCACAACTCTTCCTAAGCTGGAGGACGAGTGACCAACCTTCTGGGTCTTGCCCAGACCCGAAGCGCTCTCGTGCATGGCGGGTTCCAGCTGTCCTTCCATGGAGGCCATCCCTTGGAGGAGGGGGGAGGGCGCTGGGCCTCCTCTGGTGACGTCAGGGTCCTCTTCAAAGCATCTTCTTCAGTGACAAGAGATTCAGCCCTGATTCCAGAGTGCTCTCTAAGCAGCAAGTGAACTCAAGTATTCCCACCATCTGCTCCCAAGCCTAACATTGTTACCCAACATTATTCTCCCTTGAAACCCCAAATGACTAATTGATCTCCCCTCCTGTCTTTTTTTTTTTTTTTTTGTGGAACCAGGGATTGAACTCAGGCCCTTGCACTTGCCAGGCAAGCGCTTATTCTTCTGAGCCATCTCCCCAGCCCCACCCCTCCAGTCCTTATACTTTCTGCTATGTGCTGTTCCACCTAACATACCCCCACAGCCATGTGTACACACACGTATATATACTGCACATGCAAATACATGTAAACAGCCACAACCAAAACATACACATATACCCATGTATACACTCATGCATACAAGCACATGCAAGTACACATGTTCACACCTATACATGCATGCACAACACATATCCACACGTGTATACACATTCAGAATGTACACATCCATAAATGCAACATGCATGCTCCTACACATACACACACATACACCCATAGCTATGTAGATACACACATATATTCACCCACACATATTATGCAAATACACACATACATATGAAGTCATGCATATGAACATTTGCCATCTCTCAGAGTTTAGTTGTTTTCCCACACTTGACACCAGTGCTTTCTGGCTGTGCTGCATCTCCGACCACCCTTCCCTCTGGGCCCAGCTCGCTCCCTCCTCTGGGCCAGTCCTTGAGGGCTGTCTGCCTCAGACCAGGCCCAGCAGTGCCTCGGTGCTCATTCTCCAGCAGAGAAAGTCCCTTGCCCTCACCCCTGAGGGGAGAAGCCCCACAGCAAGGCATGCATCCTCTGCCTGGTGCTGAGGAGATGCCAGGGCGGCAGGCCAGGGCTGCAGCCTCCCAGGGTGGTAGCAGTGCAAGAAAGAAGGAGATTTTCCAGGTAGAAGACAAGAGGACAGGTTGGAGGAGGGAAGAGACTGAGGCAGGGAGATAGTTGCACTGGGGATGGCCTTCACTGTGCCTCTTCCAAGGAGTTTGCTCAGAGCATTCTAGACTGGAACGGGGGAGCCACCGAAGACTCTAGAGATGAACAAAGCAGTAGATAAAGCTGGACTGACTGCAAGGAGCTAGAATGTGCTTGCCATTCTGCTTCTGCCTGTGTTTTTTATCCTTTTCCTCACCCAGGGAAGCCCTATCAAACTTTCCAAATTCCTCTCCACTGGCCCAGCTCCTAAGAAAGAGTTTTTTCTCCCAAGAAAAGATAGAGTCCCTCTGAGAGGGCAATGACTATTCCTGGGAGATGTCTGAGAAGGCTTTTGTGCCTTTGGTGGCTGTCCAGGTCTCCTCCCCAGTCTCCGGGTCCTGGTCACTTTCTGTTCCTGGGGCCAGTCAACACTGGCTGACAGGACCGGTGTTCCTGAGAGCAAAGGTGGAAAGCAGCCTCAGCAGGCCAGCTGCTCCGTGGGAGCAGTGGACAAAGCCACTCTTTGTCCTGGTTATTTTCATATTGCTTCTGGAAGGCAGACCCCTTGGGAGAATCAACATTTTATGCCCTGGGTCTCTGGCTAAGGAGGTCTCCACTCCCTTTTCTTCTTGGCAATTTCTCAGTGCGTTGCTCCATTGTCTTCTAGTGCTAGTGTGGAGTCCCAGGGGCTGCCAATCGTCAAGAAGCCCCAGGAAAGTAACAACAGAACAGAGCCATCTGCCGTGTCTCATGTGTGCAGTTTCAGGGGCTTGAGAAAGTTTTAATGAATCCCAAGAATGGGTTCAAGTGGAGAACAGGGCCAACCTGCTTCAGAAAGCCGGATGCCCTGGCACATTCTGTGTTTCCGAGCACACTGGACACACTTTGAGAAGACGAGCCCAAGACAGCAGGCGAACTTCCCCAAACAGGTGAGCTCTGAACAGTCTCTATAGGAAGAGCAGGAGTCCACAGGTTAGAGGGAGAAGGGAGAGAAAGGAAGAAAAGGGAGAAAGAAGGGATCAGGACCTCACACACAGAGGAAAGCAGGAGAGACCCCTACTGTGCTGTGTTCCCAAGGCATGGCCTCCCTCACTCCCTCCCCAGGAGCATGGGAAGGCAATGGACCCCAAATTCCAACAACCTGCCACCTCCCAGATCCCCAGATCTTTAAGGAGAGTTAGAAGGATATTTGATGCTCAGCAGGTGTTCTGTTCCTTTGGAAGGGTGGGTCATCCTCTGCAGCCCTCCCTCAGCAAGGGAGGAGGGAGAGAGAAGTTCACAAGCAAACCCAGCCTTTTAGGAGCCGCCTCCAGAGCTTCCATGCCCAGCCCTCCCACCACAGCTCCCTGGTGTCCTGAGGAAGCTCGACTTGGATGCGCAAAGCTGTACAGATAGAGGCACAAGGAGGGTCAATCACACCTGGCCTCAAACACTGGCCACAGCAGGTGATCTGAGGCCCCCGTGCCCCCTAAATTGATGCAGTGAAGATGCAAGCAGAGGCCTTGGCATCCCACAGCTCTCTTAGACAGAGCAAATGAGGCTTCACTGTCACAGGTGAGCGCCGATTGTCCCTGACGTGCCCTCAGCCCCAGCAACACGGTGCAGATCAGTATGTCTCCCTGTCTGACCCTCAGCATCTCAATTTTTAGTCTGCATCGAAAGTCCTGCCTAATTAGGAGGCTCTCAGGCTGGCAATCTATTAATTGCGGAAATTGTGATTCTTAGATTGAGTTAATTGCTGGTATCTCTATGTAATGTTCCCCCGAGATGTTTTACATTACAGCAAGTAAACCCCCACCCCCATGCAGAGACTTGAACCCTGTCTTCATACGTATATGATTATTTTTATGGAAGGCCTGGTCCTCCAGCTTCCCTACCCCACCACCCCTTCATGCTTTACCTCTTGTGTGCAGACAATTACATAAGAAAAGGACTTGACGGAATGTTAATAGTCGCTTGTGGCAGAGTTAGCGGATAATTATCATTTCTTTATCTCTTTTTTGTGTAAATCATTTACCTTAAGTAGTTTTTTTCTTAAATAATGAGGAGGGGAAATGCTGTTTTCACTCTGAGAAAAGAAAAAAACCTGCAGCATGAAATGAAATTTGGCCCTAAGAAAATAAACAAAATGCCAAAATGTCCATGTTTTTTGACTTTGTGGTTGCTTTTGGGATCAGGCCTAAGGAAATCATCTCAAAAACAAACAAAGCTCAATGGTACAAAAATATTAATTACAGCAGTATCAATATTAATAAAATTGCCAACAACCTCTAAGGCAACTAAAGGGATAATTTATGGCACAATCACATGATGGAATAATTATGACATTCTGGAGGCTTTTGAAGAATTTGTCTCAACATGAAAAGTAGGCTTATGTCATAATATGGAATGAAGAGCCAAATAAAAATAACCAAATCTGCTTTAAGAAGAGAGACTCACTTAGGAAAATGCTCGGTCAACTCGGTGAAGTAAATGAATTCCCCCAACAAATTGAAAACAGATCATTCCCCACCTGGGACTTCTCTCCAGACGTCACAGCAAATTTTGCCGCGGCCAGAAGCGGTGTGATGTCTGTAACAGGGCACAGCCGTCACAGTGTTTGTTCCATTCTGGGGTGACCCCTCGGTGTCCGCAGTGGGCAGGCTCCTCCTCGGCCTTGTTCACAATGCAGAGAGTGCTTCTGCGCACTTGGGGAGCCCTCCAGACCCCACACACCTCCTCTGTCAAAGGAGAAACATCACCCTCATTCTCTGCTGCTGAATGGAGTCTAGATTCTGAAAACGAACAGGCACATCCACTTGCAGGAGAACTCTCCCACTCAATCACGTCCCCCTCTTCTGTCTGAGACACTGAAACAGTCCCTCTCTGGTAGTGCCACTGCCAACCTCAGCTCACCGTGCTCACAAGAGCTCACATATCACCTCTGGGGCACTGCCAACCACTTGAGACTTACAAAAGAGACAGCCCCAAATGTGAAGGCTTTCTAGCCCGCCCCTCCCCTTGCTGTAAGGTGCTTTAATATTCTCTTCCTATCTCTGGCTCTCTGTCACCTCTGTCAGCCTCTTTCTCTGTCTCTGAGTAATGAGGATGAACTTCACATTGAGCTACATCCCAAGTCCTTCCTTCATGTTTTTTTTTTTTTTCTTTTAAGACTTAAGGTGTCCTTAAGTCACTACATTGCCTAGACAAGGCTCAAACTTGCAACCCTCCCTGCCTCAGGCCGCCCAAGTGCTGGGATTAAAGGTGTGGCCCACCATGCCGGCTTCATATAGATTCTCTTTAAGCCAGGACCCTGAAAAGACATCTAGTGGGTTTGGTTGGAAAAGAAATTGATGGTGATTGTGTCTTGTTTTTACATTCCTCTTTTTTAATTATAAAAGTAATACAGTAAAATCTTCCATTGCAAGCAACTTGTTCTCTGAGTGTTCCCTGAGATGAGCAAACATTTCTAACAAATTTTAACTTAATAAGAGCTATGCCTTATACGACCAGGTATATAGTTCAGTGGCACAGTGCCTGTCTGGCAAGTACAAGGTCCTGAGTTTGACTCCCAATACCAAAAATAAAAAGGGAAGGGTCCATCTCCCCCTGCCCAATTCTTTTCTTCTTCTCTCGCTTTCCATTTTCTCTTCCCCCTCTCCTCCTCCAATCTCCTTCTCCTCTCCTCCCATCCCATCCCCTCCTCCTCTCCTGTCCTCAGCTCTCCCTGTCTCCTCCACTCCTCTCTCTTTCTCTCCTGCTCTCCTTTCTTGCTGTGAGATTATGGGTGATCTCCCCACAGAAAAAAGGTAGTGGAGGAGATCTCACCCTCAGAGGAGGACTGGAAAAAGGCAGAGGACTGCCTCACTTCAAACGAGGTCTGGCAGATGAGTAAACTGAGGGAAAATGCAAAATTTTGTAGAAATTCACCACCTCAAAAAGGTTGCAGCAGTGCAAATGACGAGCAGTTTAACAGCAATGCAATGTCACCTTTCTGAGAAATTCTCAAAAGGAGGCAAAAGCAAGTGTCATTTTGGATGGGTTCCTTGTTAAAGAATTGGAAACAACATACCACAGCGATATATAGCAGCACAGTTTTGTCAAAGCTTAAATCTTGGGAACAGCAGCTGGAGAGGTGGCTCAGTGGAATAAGCGTTTCCCTGGTAAGCGCAAGGGCCTGAGTTCAATCCCTGGTTCTGAAAAAAAAAAAAAAAAAAAAAAATCAATCAACCTTGGGAACAACCTAAATGCCCATCAACTAAGGACTGGATAAAAAGATGTTTTGTTTGTTTTCTGGTGGAACCAAGGATTGAATTCAGGCCCTTGCTCTTCCCAGGCAAGCACTTATTCTACTAAACTATCTCCCCAACTCCACAGACGTGCTATTTTTACACATCTAAGTATTACTGAGTGTAGTGGTTGATACCTTGTGTCAACTTGGCTGAATCAGCTGGAGCAGTTCCGGACAGTAGAGGACCCGCCCTGGGGTGCGATTTGTTCCGCCCTGAGGCATGGTTGGTTCCGCCCTGGGGTGCTGTTGGGCTGGCCTGGGGCGCAATTGGTTCCACCCTAGTGCATGCCCCAGGGTGACTCAGCATTCAGTGTGTATAGAGGAGGTGAGAAAGGCTTCTGCTGCCACTCTGCCCGCTTCCTCGGAGAAGGCTCCGATCTTCTTCGCGGTGCATCTTCGCAGTGCAGCGCGGGTCCTCGCAGTCAGTATAGAAGGAAGAGAGAGGCTTGATGGACGCCGCAGCTCCTGCTGCTCCTCACTCTTAATTGTTTTGTTTTCTGCCGCTATGAACTGCCCTTTGCCTTGGAGCCAGCCAAGTGTGAACTGAAACTTCCACAAATTGTGAGCTAAATAAACCTTTTCTTCCTTCATTTTAAGTTTCAGGTATTTGTCTCAGCAACAAATACTAAGTGACTAAGACACTCAGCTATAAAGAAAGATAAACTCAAGGCTTTTATAGGGTGCTACTACAGACCATTCTCCTAAGGGAAATAAATCACACTTGCATGTGTAAAGATTATATTGTCTCCCTAGTATAAGAAACTGAAAGAGTAAATATGATCCAAAAGGTCCAAGAGACGGGGCCTGGGAGATGGCTCAGTGGAATAAGCGCTTCCCTGGCAAGCACAAGGGCAATCCCCGGTTCAGGGGAAAAAAAAAAAAAAGGTACAAGACATATTGTGAAAGACAGTAATCTCCAGTTCCTCAAAAACAAAAAAAAGAGAGATTGTGACAGAAAATCATTGCTCAAAAGGAAAGAACAACTACGATGGGGAAAAGGAGAATAGAAAGAAAGAAGGAAAAAATACACACACACACACATATATACATACACAAAATAGCTAAGATAATTGTACTAATTCATTGATATGGTTTAATCAATTTTGCATGCCTATATCTTATAATCTGAAAAGATACTTTGAAAATAACAATATCCAATATAATAACCATTGTTAATTTTCTATCATCTTTTTTTTTTGGGGGGGGGGGCTGGGGATTGAACTCAGGCCCTTATGCTTGCCCGGCAAGTGCTTATTCTACTGAGCTATCTCCCCAGCCCAAACTTTCTATCGTCTTGTTTGGAAATTCAGTATCATTCTTGTTGTTTTTTTCTTCTACAGAGGAAAAACAAAAATTAGAACAAATAATAACAGAACAAAGACAAAAATAAATCAATATAAGAAAGTGCAAATAGCACAAAATTTCAAAACAAGAATGGAACATTAACAATGATTGTTTTAGTATTTGCCTGGCAAGGGCAAGGTCCTGAGTTTGATCCCTGGTACCACCAAAATAAATAAATAAATAAAACAAAACAACAGTTGTTATTTTACATATTATCAAACTTGTTGCGCAGAGGCTGGGGAGATTTAGCCTGGCAGTCTAAATGCCTGCCTAGCAAAAGCAAGGACTGGGGATCAGTTCTCCGCGCCAGGCGTGCGCTGATGGTGCACACCTGTCTTTACACCACTGAAGGCTTAAGCAAACAGATCAAGAGTTCAAGCCCTGGGCTACAGAGTGGATCCCATCTCAAACAGAAACAAAAAAAAACGCTTGCTTTTGATTACATGACTAGTATTTTCATCTTAGAAAACAGAGACAAACACATATATGCAGGTCAGCTCTAAAGCTGTTATCCAAAAGATCCCCTGTTCATGTTTTGAAATGTATCTCCCAGTCTTTCCATTTATGTATGCTTTAATTGTTTTACTGAGGCATGATGGATATCCAGAACAGAGGCACATATTTCATGTATCCACACTGATGAGTGTGATCGTCTGTATGTACCAATACACACATCACCATAATCAAGGGAACAACACATCACCCTTTTCTTCCAGACGTTTCCTTGTGTCTTATAACTTGTATATATATATTAGTGTGTGTGTGTGTGTGTGTGCACAGTAAGAATGTTTAAAATCAAATTGTACCATTTAGCAGATCTTTTAACATTGTATTGTCAACTATAAACATTATATTGTACAGTAGATACCTAGAATTTACTAATCTTGTATAACTACAATCTTATGGCCACTGAACAAATAACTCTATTTCTTCTTTTCCTTATTTTCTGGCAACCACTTGGTTTTACGCCTATATAAACCCAAGCTATTTCCTGTAAGTGGTATCACATACTATCTATTCTTCTGTGACTGGTGCATTTCTCTTAGCTTGTTTTCCAGGTGTGTAGATGTTATCACAAATGGTAGAGGTCTCCGGATGCATACTGGGTACTGAGCCCAGGTACCTGCTAGGCTGGCATCCTACCAGTGAGTTGCATCCTCGAGGAAATCCCCTCCATTAAAAACAATCTTCACAACAGGATTTTGCCAAGATCACCAGGCTGGCCTTAAACTTTTCATCCTCCTGCCTCAGCTTCCCAAGCAACAGCAGTTACAGGCATTCGCCACCACAGTCTATTTTTTCACTTTTTGAGGTGCCTCGGACTGTGCTCCATAGCAGTTGCATTATTTCACAGTGCACAGGTCTGATTCCTCTGCATTCTCACCGATTCTTGCTTCTTTCTGTCCTTCCTACCAAGATCAGCCTAAAGAGTATGCAGTGATAGCTTCAATTTGCATTTCACTGATAGCGAGATCAAGCCTCTTTTCATGTGTTAGTTGCCAGATTTAAGTCTTTTAGGAGCTATCACTCCAGAGTATTGGGCCAGTTGAAACTCCCACCCAAAAATGGGAGAGTAAGAGCCGGCCCGATAGCTCAGCAGACTAAAGCACCTGCTTAGGCAGAGCTCAGTGGCCAGGGTTTGATCCCTGACCTGCGGTGGCAGCCCTGCCCACGGGCTGCACTGAGAGGCACTGAGACAGTGATGGAGGTGCGCCTGTAATCCCAGCACTTGGGAGGTGTAAACAGGAGAGTCACTACGAGTTCGATCTATGAAGTGAGACCCTATAGACCCTGTAGACCCTGTCCTAAATACAGAAAGAAAAAAAAAAGGGAGGATATTTTTCTTTGTTTGTACTCAATATAATATTGAACTTTTCATAAATATGTGAAATATTTAGGAAACTGCTCACATTTCCCTTGCAATGGCAGAGGAAAGCATTATCTCTAAAAAGAAAATCTCTGAGCTGAACACACTCAGTTGAAACTGGCCTAAAATTTATTCTATGACCAATAACACTGGAATCCTAATCTGCTCTGTGGGAATTTCTTGTTCTAAAGTTTCCTTGTTTCTGAGTTTCATCATTAAGATTTATATACACCCATGTTTATAGCAGTGCAATTTGTCATAGCTGAATCTTAGAAACAACCCAAATGCCCATCAACTGAAGAATGGATAGGGGCTTGGGAGATAGCTCAGTAGAATAAGCGCTTGCCTGGCAAGTGCAGGGTCCTGAGTTCAATTTCCAGTACCCCCCCCAAAAAAAAAGAAAGGAGAAAAAAATATATAGAGAGATATACACAGCATAGCTTGGATAACTGTACTGCTGATTTCTACTGGTCTATCAAAAGGAAGAGTTAATAATTAAGTTATTTTCTTTTTAACTGTCTTGGCCAATTTTTCATGCTTATATCTGGTAAGCTGAACAACTAATTTGAAGACTATGCTATATAACAACTATTATTGAATTGCAATCATTTTATTTAATGAGATTTCTTTTCTTCTCTCTCTCTTTTTTTTTTTTTTTGCCTTTTTGAGAAAGGGTCTTTTCTATCTTTTTTTCTTTTTTGCAGAAACCGGGGATTGAACTCAGGCCCTTGTACTTGCCAGGCAAGCATTTATTCTACTGAGCTATCTCCCCAGCTCCCTGAGATAGGGTCTTGCTATACAGTTCAGGCTGGCTTTTAGCTCACTTTGTAGCCCAGTCTGGTCTCAAACTCACAGTGATCTTTCTGCCTAGTCTCCCAAGTGCTGGTATTACAGGCATATGCCACCACACCTAGCTTCTGTATTATTTCTAATTTTTTACTACTTTTAATTATTTTTTAAAACATTAAAGAAGCAACAACAATAAAAGAAATTATATGGCCATTAAAAAACACATTTATATGCCACTGGCATTTTGAGCACTCACATCAAAGATTGTTCCAAAAAGAAGCTCTTGGGTTTGAGTGACAGGCTTAAAACAACCTTGCCTTAAGCCGGGTGTGGTGGCACATGCCTGTAATCCCAGCACTTGGGAGGCTGAGGCAGGAGGATTGTTGTGAGTTTGAGACCAGCCTGAGCTACAAAATGAGCTTAAGGCCAGCCTGAACTGCATAGTGAGACCCTGTCTCAAAAAGACAAAAAAAGAAGACCTTGTCTTCCTATTCTTGGTCCTCTGCTATGGTATCCATTGTATTACTCTGCTATTCTTGCCAGTGTTTCCATAATACAGTAAAAATCAAAGCCTTAAATAATAGGTTATTTGCAAATGCTGTTCCTTTTTTTAAAGTAGAGCTGTACCTTGTTAATAAATGGAATTCATTGAAAACTCTTCAGAGAATCTTTATGAGCAGGCAGAAGCTGGGCAGTCTGTTCCCAGCCATCAGGATAACAAGATGAAAGCAAGAAACTGGCTCTGTATCAGCCATTGGCCTCCCTTCCAAAGAGCCCTCCTGTTAAAATGTATCTTCACGTGGACTGAAAAGTTATGGTCACTTTTCAGCCCAGATACTCACTAGGTGTTTCCTTCATGTTAACTCAGCTAAGTGGGAAAAAAAAAGTTTGCAAAATGCAGTTGAGAACCAGGACTCCCCCATTTCCAGAAATATCAGGGTTGGTGGGTAGAAGGGCACCCAAGATTCGCAACACTGTCCACTCACTTGGTAACTGGCAAGGGCCGACAGAAGTAGCCACATGCAAAGTTTCCTCAGCTGTCCACCCGGCATGTTTCTGCATAGGTTTTTTTTGTTTTTGTTTTTGTTTTTCTGCAGAGCCACAGATTGAACTCAGGCCTTTGTGCTTCCCAGGAAAGTGCTTATTCTACTGAGCCATCTCCCCAGCCCCTCTTGTGGGTTCTAATCACAATAGAAAGGTGTGTAAGAGACGAAGCCACATCAGGCCCTAGGTTTAATTTTTAGCACCAAAAGGAAATACAAAATAATATATAAACTATATAATAGAAACCCATGAAAGGTATACATGACATGAAGAAAAATACCAGTCTGAAACCCAATAGACTACAAAGGAATCCCAGGGCTAGGCATGTAGCTCAGTGCTAGAGAGCTTGCCTACCAAGTATGAGACCTTGTATTTAATCTGTACTACTGAAAAAAAAAAAAAGAAAAAAAAAAAAAAAGAAAGGCTGGGGAGATAGCTCAGTAGATTAAGTGCTTGCCTGCCAAGCACGGGGTCCTGAGTTCAATCCCTGGTACTGCAAAAAAAAAAAAAAAAAACACTGAGCCCAGAACCCAGAGAAGTGTGCAGAGTCTTTAAAGAGTGCCTCACTGGAGGGTATGTTACCAAGCCAAGCCCAACCTAGGCAATTTAGCAACTTAGCAATATCATGTCTCAAAAAAATAAAAAAGAGGGGGATCTGGGGATGTAGCTCAGTGAGAAGGCCCTGGCCTGACTCCCCAGTATAGCAATAAATAAATAAGTAAATATGCTTGCATAAAATGAATTACTGACATACTACAATATACATGCACCTTCTAGGTGATGTGAAAGAAGTCAGTCGTGAAAGGCCATGTAGCACATCTTTCCTATTTACACAGAATGTCCAGAATAGGGCTGAGGAGATAGCTTAGCAGTCTAAGCACCTGCCTAGACAAGCGTAAGGACCCTCAGGTTTGATGCCTGGCATCAAATGCCATGCCGGGCAGGTCAGTGGCCACCAAGACTGGGTATGGCGGGGCATGCCTGTAATCCCAGTGCTGGGGAAGCTGAAACAGGAGGATCACCATAAGTCCGAGCTGAATAGTGAGACCCTGTACCAAATACAATTTTTTTTTTTAGAAAAGTCCAAAAACAAAGTGAATCCAGAAAGACAGAAAGTCAATTAGTGGTTGGCAGGGGCTGGGAGAGGGGACAATGAGGAAGAGTTGCTGACAGGTTCCAGCTTTCTTTTAGGGGTGATAACATTCTGGAATTAGATTTGGCTCTCACTAGACAACTTATAAATTTACCAGAGAAATGGTATAAAGTATACTTCGACATGGTAGAAGTACGCTGGGCAACTTATATCTCTAGAATCTTTTAAAAGGGGAGTGGGTGGAAAGGTATGGTCAGCCCAAGACAACCCAGCGGGAGAGATGGGAGGAGGAGAAGATAGGAAGGAACCAGCAGAACAAATGCAAAGACCTTCTTTCTCTCCTTCCTCTGGTCCACTATGGTCCCCAGTAATCAAAACCAATTGGAAGCCAGTGGGCGGGCCAGCTGTCCATGTAGTCTTACAGGGCAGACTCCCAAGACAGAGAGAAGAGTGGGAAGGTATACAGCAGCCCCAGGGATCAGGGAAGAATCTGTATATCAGAGTAGAAGGCTTGAACTTGTGCCCCTCCAGGCTCGGCCTCCTAGCGTGCTGGGGTTACACGAGCATCTATCACATCCAGCCTCTCTCGCATTCTGCTTGTAGGAGCACTGAAAAGCCCTGTGCCATGACCTCATTTCACTCCCTCACTTTTTCGGGGGAACAGAGAGAGCCCCAGAGAAGAATACGATCTATGTGAGATCACGTGGTCAGAGGAAAGGCAGAGTCAGGAAAAGTGTCAGGAAAGGCGTCACTGTGGAAGCTCTCCATGGCCCCCATGTTTATGTGGTGCCTTGAAACAGTTCCTGAGGAGTCCAGTTGGATTGTCGTAGAGAAAAAACAAAGGTAAGTGATTGTGCATGAATTTGGGGGTTTCCGTTACCACTGCCTGGTGGACAGGAGCTCTTTGAGGGCCAAGTTTGTGCCTGATTCTTCTTTGCCTCTTGAGGACCTGGCACAGGAACCTGGCATAAATTAAATGCTTAATAAATATTTTATATGTATTAATAATTAACATCTGAGCTATTTATAAATAGCTCTGTGGGAAAAGCCCAGTTGGGATCACACCCTGTGTTAGAAGTTAAATTCTCAGCTCACAGAGACTATGTCAAAACAGGGCTGTGGTGCACCCAACAAATCTGATGTCCTCCTAATGATATAAAAATATAAGTATTATACATGTAAGACTGTAGGTGAAATGATCCCAGACAGCTTTTACTTTAAATAACTCTACTTTTAGGGGCTGGGGAGATGGCTCAGTGGAATAAGCACTTCCCTGGCAAGTGCAAGGGCCTGAGTTCAATCCCCAGTTCCACCAAAATAATAATAATAAATAACTCCACTTTTAAAAAGTAATAATACTTCCACTTTATAAAGTCTGTAATTTAGTGCTTGGGTAAAACTGTGTCCCTTCCAATGGTATGTTAAGTGTGAACCTCTGGTACCTGTAGATGTGAACTGATTTGGAGACAGGACCTTTGTATGTAATGAAGTTGAGAGTCGGGTGGTCCCTAAACCAGTGATTGGCATCCTTTGAAGGAGAGAAAACAAAGAGACCGACAAACACACAGGAAAGGGGGAAGCTGTGTGAGGACAGAAGCAGAGACTAGAGTGACTTGGAGTATGGCCGGAACCCGCCTGGGGCTTAGAAGAGGCAAGCTCCATAGCTCCATCGGAGGGTCCAGAGAGAGTATGTCACAGTGTTCCCTTGATGTCTGACTCCTGGCTCCCAGAACTGCAAGCAAATAAAATTCTGTGGTAAGTACCCCTCCCCATGGTGATTTGTTACTGTAGCCCTGGGAAATGAATAGTTTCTGCCACAGTTGGTCTTTGCAGTTCATGTCAGCTTCTGCTGAAAGAGAAACTTAAGATAGGCAAGATAGAAAGTAACACTGACAGTTACCACTTGCTGAGTACCTCCTATGCCCCAAGCCCTGGGCCAGATGTTTCTTCATTGATCTCCTCCACTCCTGCAAATACTCCTCTGAGATAAGTGTTTTACTCACCTACAGCCCACATGTATTCACTGAACACCCCTGTCTTAGCATGGATTGCCCCAGAAGAAGAACCTTGAAAGGTCTCAGGTTCATTCAGTGTGAGCCCTGGAAGCAGGTGTGCAGGTGTGAGGAAAGGACTGGGCATTGAGGGTTGGATTATACTGGGAACTCTGTAATAGGCAGAATACATTTCAGAGCTGTTTTTCCAGAGAGTGGGAGCCCAGTGCCTTTCTTCACCTGTTTCTGCCCATGCTGAGGACGACAGCTCATAGGGTCCCTTTCCCACCATTATCTCTCCCTTGCTTCAGGACTGCCTCTGGTACAGGTGCATGAGGTCTTCCAAGGTGGAAAGAAGCCCAAGGGTGAGATGCAGAAGTTGAGCCAACTTGTGCTCAAAGTATCTGTGGTCAATATAAGCGAGGCTGAGCCTGTACCCAACGGTTAGCCACACCTACTGCTGAAATTAGAGGTGGGTCATATAGATGCAGTGGGCACAGGACTTAGTGCAAAGTAAGAGGCACAGACCTTGTTTAAAAATGATGGAGCTGCGGTGTAGCTTAGTAGTAGAGCATTTGCCTAACATGTGGGTTCAATCCCCAAACCACAAAATGAAGAAAGAAAATTTAAGACAGTGGTAGGTGAGCGTCACGGCAGACTGTGACCATTTGTCACTCTAAGGACCTGCTGCTGGCACATACCCATAGATGCCTTGCACACACAATAAGTTATATGATTTGCATGATGCCTTATAAAAATTTTTTTTTGTCAGAACCAGGAATTGAACTCAGGCCCTTGTGCTTGCCAGGGAAGCATTTATTCCACTGAGCCATCTCCCTGGCCCCCCAAATTATTGATAATTCCTCTCCAGCGAGAACTGATTTAGAGAAATGCATGCTGCTTCCCAGCTAAGGAGGCCCTAAATCCACAGCAGGGCTCATACTCTATAGTTGAGAACTCTCTGGATCCTGAACCAGACAATATTCAACTCTTGTGCCAGTGTCCTCAAACCCTAGACATTCTGTCAGCACATTGTTATGGTTTTCCTGCTTGTTATTTCTGACATCAGCACATCACAGATCTCTTGTTTGGCTGATATTTAACACAAGCACAGTTTATTCTGTCCTAGTCAGTGTCTTAGTTACTTTTTTCATTTCTGACGTTAAAGTATCTGACAATTTAATGAAGGAAAAGGATATTTTGGCTCACAGTTTGTAGAGATTTCAGTCCATAGTTGGCTGACTCCAAGGCAGGGAGATCCTGGCAAAGGAGGAACAGTGTGGCAGGGCAGTGGAAAGCAGAGAGAGACCAAGAGAAGAGCGGGGAGGAGATAGGTCCAGGTCACCTCCCCAGGGACCCACCTCTTCCAACCAGACCCCTCCTCCTAAGAGCAAGCCACCCTAAGTCCCTATGATCCAGTCACCTTCCACAAGCCCCACCAAGGAATGCACAAGGCTTTATGTGTCATAACCATAACACATAAATAAATCATAATGGTCAATATATCTAAAAAATGACAGATACATTACAATTTTTCTTTTGATCAAGAAACCATTGAAGGGGGCTGGGGCTTGGTAGAATAAGTGCTTGCCTGGCAAGCGCAAGGACCTGAGTTCAATCCCTGGTTCTGCCAGGAAGAAAGAGAAAGAGAGAGAGGGAGGGAAGGAGGAAGGAAGGAAGGAAGGAAGGAAGGAAGGAAGGAAGGAAGGAAGGAAGGAAGGAAGGAAGGACGGACGGACGGACGGACGGACGAACGAACGAACGAACGAACGAACGAAAGAAAGAAAGAAAGAAAGAAAGAAAGAAAGAAAAGAAAGAAATTATTCAAGGGTCAGCCAAATAGCAGGGGCCAAGGGTTCAATCCCGGGGCTGGCCCCACCCCCAGGGCACGCTTAGACAGCAAATGAGACTGGGCATGGTGGTACAAGCCTGTAATCCCAGCACTTGGGAGGCTGTAAACGGAAGAATCACTGAGTCTGATCTAGGAGTGAGACTGAATACCCTGTAGACACTGCCCTAAAATACAGAAAAACAAAACAATCAAGGACCACAGAGATAGCTCAGCTATGTAGGTGCCTGCCTGGCAAGTGCAAGGACCCATGTTCGATCCCCAGTACCACATTTGGTACCAGCCCTGCCCCTGACACACAGAGCCAACCACCAACCAGACCCCTCCTCCTAAGAGGGTGTGACGGCACATGCCTATAATCCCGACTCTGGAGAGGCTGAAACAGGAGGATCACTGTGAGTCTGAGCTGCACAGTGAGACCCTGTAAATACATAATATTTTTTATTTAAAAGGCCATCTCAAAATAAAAAAAAATAATAAGGGCTGTGGATATAACTCAGTGGTAGAGCACCTATAGTTCAATCTTCATTACTGGGAAAAAAATTCTACAAAGAAAACTTCCACAAAAGACATTTGGGGACAACTGGGGACATCTGGGTATTAGCTACTGTGTCTCAAACCATCTGCAGTGAAGAAACGGTTTTTATTTTTCAGTGTGTCTCAGACTGATATTTTTGTAAAACCTAATAAAGATGACTTTCTAGGAAAACAAAGTGAAAAATGTACAAAGTGCATGTTAAGAATTATTATTATTATCATTATTATTATTATTAGAATTAACACGGGGAGATGGCTCAGTAGAATAAGCACTTGCCTGGCATGCACAGGGGCCTGAGTTCAATCCCCGGTTCCACCAAAATAAATAAATAAAATGAAATGAGAAAACAGAATTACACTACAAATTGCAATAAAAGTTTCTAAAATCCTGACTTACATCATGCTATTTAGCTTGTGTTGACCTATAACAGATGAAGGATAGGCAGCAGTATACTGCCAATGCATTGATTAGCACTTAATTTATAGCCCTGGTGTAGAGAGGTGTTGCTGATCTTTGTAAGTGTGCTAGGATGTTGGGGTTCTGCACGTCTTTCTTCTTGGATATGTGGTAAGTGACAAATGGAAACATGGTATATTCAGGAGCTGTGGTAGCTTTCTGCCACTACGACAAAACACCCGAGATAAGCAATTTATAAAAGGAAAACACTTATTTAGCTCATAGTTTTAGAAATGCCAGCCCATGAGGAGTTGCTGCTTTGCTTCTGAGCCCGTGGTGAGGCACCCCAGCATGGCAGAAAGCTGTGTGGAGCAAAACTTCTCATTTTGTGGCCAGGAAGCAAAAATGAGAGAAAAGAAAGGGGGTGGGATTCCACTGTTCCTTCAAGGGCACACACTCAAGGGCCTAAAGACCTCCAATTAGTACCTCTTCTTAGAGGCTCCACTGCCTCTCGATATCACCTTGCTGGGGGGCACCATCTGGGGACAACATGCAGATTTTCAAGGGACTTATCCAAAATCTAGAAGGACTGAGACATCAGTGTCTGCCCCTTGCTTTCATGAAAAAGTATCTACATAGAAAGGAGCCAAATATGAATACATAGTTCAAATGTGAGGCAGGCTTTGAGATATTCATTGTGTTATTTAAATGGACTTTCCTGTGGGTTTGAATAATCTTCAAATGAAGAACTGGAGTGGAGGACATAAAAACTAGTAAACCCTTGCTTCATTTTTTGCTGGAGCAAATGAAATGTGAGGGGAGCGGTAGGCTGTAAGACAGCAGAGCCAGCACTAGCCTTCGAGGCCCAGGGACCTGCAGTTTTTACCTGCAGTGCCTGCCAGGCCTGCTGGGAGGCCCTGGAAAGTGAGCCACCAGTGCCACCTCAGCCCTTCAGTGACATGCAAAGACCCTGCCAGACAACAGGAAATAATAACTGGGCAAGAAGTGACACCACGAACGCTGTGTCACAACTGCAACTTGAGCTGCTACGGCCAACTGTCCTGACAAACGAGTCTTAAACATAGATTTTCAGAAACAAGTAGAGACAGATATATTGCTTTAAAAGTCCAGAGTTCCCCTGGGAGGGAAGACTTTCTCCCACGTCAGATGCATTAATAAGGTATTTTGCAGGTGACTAAACAATAGGTCACACCAGGATCTTTATAGACACTAAAACCAGTTTCACTTGGGAATTATGAGGAGTGATTAAAAAAAAAAAATACAGTGAAGCCTGGGGAGATAGCTAAAGGGCAGAAGTGCCTGCCTGGCAAGCCCAAGGTTCCGAGTTCAATCCCCAGGAACACAAATAAATAAACAAAATGAATGTTTAATTTTTTTTTAATTTATTACAATAAAAGCTCATCACCATTATCTCCCTTCAAAATAGTCTCTCTGGCTTTGAACCCACTTATCCCACTGTTCCCACTACAGTGAAGCAGCTCTTTGGTGTTTTTAGTTATGCTGTCATCACTACCTTGATATTCTGAATGGATTCAAAACATTTACTTTTCACAGTCATTCTGACTTTGAGAAAGAGCCAGAAGCCACATGGTGCCAGGTCCACTAAAAAGGTGGAAGAGGATGGGCCATAATATTTTTCTTTTTTCTTTTTTTTTTTTTTTTTTAATTCCTTTATTTATTACAGTGTCTCACTACACATCATGGATTCTTTTTTCGCGGGGGTGGGGTGTGAGCTCAGCCGGCCCTGCGGGGAGGGGCTGGCATGGCATGTGGTGCTGGGGCTCGAACGGCGGTCCCTGGAAGGCGCTCTAGACCGCTGAGCTATCTTGCCAGCCCCATAATATTTTTCTAAGCCCATCTTTCTGTTGAGTCCGTGTATGAGGAGCATTCACTGGGTTTTTGAGCACATCTATAAAGACACTCACAGAGTAAGACTTCCAGAACTGCTTAAATAAGTAGCAAAAATGAGGGGATAAATATGTTCAAGGTTGGGGAGAAGCTCAGTAGAATAAGTGCCTGCCTGGCAAGTGTAAGGTCCTGAGTTCAATCCCCGGTACTGGAAACAGAATAAACAAAATAAATTGCTGCAGTGTTTAAAATTAAAAAAAAAATGTGTTCAAAACCAGGGAATAGGGCCAGCCAGATAGCTCAGTGGACTAAAGCACCTGCTTAGGCAGAGTGCAGGGGCAGGGGTTCGATCCCTGGCACCACAAGCTGTGCCCATCTCACTCTTGAGGTGTGCTGAGATGGGCAATTGAGACTGGGCGTGGTGGCACACACCTGTAATGTAATCGTAGCATTTGGGAGGCTGAAAATAGGAGGATCACTATGAGTCTGATCTATGTAGTAAGACCCTGTACTAAATACATTTAAAAAAAAAAAAAAAGGAAGAAGACTTTTAGGGGAATAACACTGTCTTTTACTGTATTTACAGTAAAAAAATAAAAACACTTATTGTATATTTTTATTCCCCTGTGTATTTCCTTGGATGATGCAGCTGTTTTCTCCTTGTGCTCAGCTCCAAGGGAGACCGGCCCCTCTATCTCTCCCCATGCTTGACTATCCCTAGAGGCAGTTCCCATCCTCATGGCCTCATCATTGACCCTGCTGAGTGACCTCAGTGGGCAGTGTGACTCCAGCCGTAGTCACCATTGTGCACACATCTGACAGTGTATGCCATGGGCTTCCCTAGCTATAGGGAAATTAGCATTCCTAGGGCAGGCTCAACAATGGTCATGTAGGGAGCTGGCCTTACAGCAGGTCAGGACTCCCATTGACTCCATGGGCTACAGGAAAGGTTTCTAGGTTTTCCACCCTGTGCTCTGCTGGGCAAGGATGAACCCTATATCATCAAGTATTTAATTCAACTCATTTGAAGGACTACAGTGAGCTTGGAGGGGTTAAGAACCACCCTCCCTACCAGGTGCTGCTTGGTGGCTATTACAGCCTGTGTCCAGATGTCCCCCCAAAGCCTCATGCAGTCATGGGGGGGCTTTTTCAGAGGCAGCTGGAGCTAGAGTATGTACACTGGGATTGATCCCTAGTGCAACACTAGGAGCGAAGTTTAAGGGTGTGAGTGCTACCTGCCCTAGCTAACCTAGACAAGATACAAGGACCTATTTCAAAGCAAAACCAAAAGAAACAACTATATAATCTGTGGGGCCCAGGGCAAACTGAAGACACAGTGCTTTTTTCATTTTTTGGCAGAACCAGGGATTGAACTCAGGCCCTTGTGCTTGCCAGAGAAGGACTTATTCCACTGAGCCATCTCCCCAGGCCTGACATAGTGCTTTTTGTTCAACACTGTCAAGAATTTTATGATGGTATCAGCCGACCCAAGTGGGCAGTCCTTTTCAGTACCAAGCTCTGGGGGCACACTAGCCTCACATCCTTTTTCTTTTCCCAGCCAGGCCCATCATGTCCTTGAAGCCAGCCAAACACCTACCTTTTCTGGGAGTGCCTTTATTCAGATAATAGCGGAGTTGTAGTTCCTACTTTGAGGTTTAAATGAGGTGATATTTGGACCAAAGCAGTTTCCCTGCGATGCTGTCTTCTTGGAGGTACATATCCACCAGCTGGGATTTACCTTTGCACTGAGGGTCGACGCCCCTCTTGCTTGATGGGTAGCAGTGGTTCAATAAGATTTAAGCTGTGTGTGTGTGTGTGTGTGTGTGTGTGATTAAAAAATAAAAGTGATGGGCTTAATCCCAAATGTCACTTAGCTCCTGAAATTGCAAAAGTCTTAACCACTCTAATCTGTACTCAATAAACTGGGTAGGGTATAAACGTAGGATTTTTAACACACAGTCAAAAAGGGCCACAGAATTAATTATGACTAGATAAATTATGAATCACACTCTTCCTATGAGCAGCCTGAGGTGACCTGTGAAAATGGTTCGCTACTCTCTCGACCCAGAAAATCCCAGAAAATCATGCAAATCAATTGAGGCTCAAATCTTCACATTCACTTTAAGAACATGCATGAAACTACCCGAACCATCAAGGATATGAATATCTGAAAGGTCACCAAATATCTGAAAGATGTCACATTAAAGAATCGATGTGTACCATTCCAGCATTACAATGGTGAAGTTAGTAGGGGTGCCCAGGCCAAACAGTGGGGCTGGACACAGGGTTGGTGGTCCATAAAGAGTGCTGAATTTTTGCTGCACATGCCTAAAAATGCAGAGTAATGCTGAGCTTAAGGGTTTACATGTAGATTCTCTGGTTATTGAACATATCCAGGTGAACAAAGCACCCAAGATGCGCTGCTGTACTTACAGAGCTCATGGCTGGCTTAACCTATCTATGAGCTCCCCTTGCCATATTAAGATGATCCTGGGCCAGGGAGATGGCTCAGTGGAATAAGTGTTTCCCTGGCAAGCACAAGGGCCTGAGTTCAATCCCTGGTTCTGCAAAAAAAAAAAAAAAAAAAAAAAATTTTTTTTTCCTAAACCAGAGGAGGAGGTTGCACAGAAGGAAAAGATATCCCTGAAGAAACAACAACTTGTGGCACAGGTATGAATTAAGCATAAAATAAATGCAAATAAAATTTTAAAAATTATGAATCACATAGTGATTATGTATGTTACAGCCACAACAAGCACAGCTATGCGGCCAGACTTGGAGACAAAATTCCCACCTCCGCTGAGGACAGCAACTGAGAGCTCCAGGTATTTCTGGCTCTGAAGAGAACTGAGGGGGCCTGCTGGTTAGCTCAGTTGTTTAAGTGCCTGCTTAAGCAACCGCCATTAGGCATATGATACGGAGGTTCAATCCCCAGCTCCACACGCCTTACCAGACCTGCCTTTAAGGCACGCTGAGCCAACAAAAAAAAAAACAAAACAAAAAAACCTTGAAGTGAATTGAACCTTGAACCACCAAGCCAACAAATATCCATCCAGTGAGGTCCAGTTCCCAGGGACTCTCACTGCAAACCCTTGTAACACTCAAGTGCACACACTAGTCCGTTTTATTATACAAAGTGGTTACAACAAAAAGACCCACTATTATCTGGGGCTACTACCTTCTTTTTCACTGTTTTCTGGAAATGAAATAGGATAGGGAACAGAGAAATAAGAACCTCTGGTAGGGATACTCTACCCTGTGACAGGAGTCTGTCCCATGGGCTTGTTACAGGGCCCTGACTCCTGGAGACATCAAAGCTGCTGCCAAGAAGGTATAAAGCAGGCAAGGAATTACACCACCTTATTCACAGGCTGCTAAATAGAAAGAAGAAAAGAAGAATATTATGCTTTGGGTCTAGATGTATCCCCAAGGCTTCAGGTAGGCACGGGGTGGGCTTCTACAGTTTGTGATTAATCGTGATCCATGCTGGGATTATGGGTGTGAGTACTACACCTCGCCTGGAGCAGATAGCCTGAATGCAATATAAAGGAGGGAAAGAGGCTTGCTCTCTGCCTCTGCACCTGTTGCTCCTACCTTTCTGCTCTTGCGGTTTTGCATCGCCATGGACAGCTGCTGTCTGCCATGTGCCACTCTGCCTTGGAGCCAGCCAAGTACGGACTAAAACCTCTACCAACTATGAGCTAAATAAACTTACCTTCCTTAATTCTGGGCATCAGGTATTTTGTCCCCAGTAATGAGAGAAAACTAGCCAAGACAAAGGTCCTTGCAACTTCAGCATCCTACACTGGGGCTGCAGATATTTGTTTCTGTTATCTTTCTTTGGGGTGGTACTGAGGTATAGTTCAGTGATAGAGCCCTATGTACCACCCAGGTTTTTTTTGTTTTGTTTTGTTTGTTTTTTGTGGTACTGGGGGTTGAACTCAGGACCCTGTGCTTGCTAGGGAAACACTTATTCTACTGAGCCCTCGCTCCGGCCTTTCACCCAGAGTTGGTTGGTAGCACCATAAAGAAATAAAAAATATAACTTCTTTTTTGAAATAAATCTGGATTTACAGATAAGTTGGTAGAATAGGACACAGAATGGGTCTACAGCTCTGGGGTAGAGCACTTGCCTAGCATGTGTGAAGCCCTGGGTTTGGTCCCCAGCACTAGAAAAAATGATGGTACAAAGAGGAATTTTCATGGCTACCAGTCTTTAGAAAACACTTTCCTTTTGCTTTATTGTTCTCTGTTACATGCGTATTATTTTTTTATGAACCTCAGGAGAGATGAGTACATATGTCATTTCCCTAAGCCTTTTTATTTATCTATATTTATTTCTTATCTATTTGTTTTTTAGGACAGAGCCTCACCATTAGTCCAGGCTGGCCTTGAATTGCAATCCTTTTGCTTCAGCCTCCAGAGGACTGGATCACAGGTGTGTGCCATCAGGCCTAAAGCTTTTTGCTGTTTAAACTATAAAAATAATATAAGAAAATAAAGACTGAAAATGTTAAAGATCACCCCCCCAAGGCCTACCATTCTAATACTAACATATTCAATTAAAGCTTACCTCATTCTCTTTGTCTATTTCTCTTTTTTTTTTTCTTTTTTATGTATTTAGTACAGGGTTTCACTACAGATTGGACTTGTAGTGATCCTCCGTTTTCAGTCTCCCAAGCACTGGGATTACAGGCGCGTGCCACCATGCCCAGTCCCAATCCGGCTCAGTGTGTCCTGGGGGCGGGACCGGCACAAAGCTTGTGGTGCCAGGGATCAAACCCCGGCCGCTGCACTCTGCCTAAGCAGGTGCTTTAATCCACTGAGCTATCTGGCTGGGCCCTTTTTGTTTGCCTGTGTAACTTTTTTTTCTTTTTTTTTTATGTATTTGGTACAGAGGCACTCAGACTCATAGTGGTCCTCGTGTCTTCAGCTTTTCCAGCTCTGGGTTATAGGCATGCACCACCACATCCAGTCTTGGTGGCCATTCAGAGTGGGGCTCACATGGCATGTGGTGCTGGGGATTGAACCCTGCACTTGCCGAACCAGGTGCTTAAGTTATCTTGCCAGCCCTGCATGTATCATGTATAACTTGTGAGTAGTTCAAATCTCTTGAAATATATTCACTGAGCGGTCCATCTACCCATCCAAGAAATACTGAACCCCTCCCAGGAGATAGGACTATGAAACAGATCAAATGATCACACACAATTTCATGATTACATGTCACAGAATGTGACAAACTGCTCTGCAGTTCTTGCCTCCTCCCCAAATAAAACATCTCTAGCTCTAAGTCTGGGATGGATATTCCTATGGTTGGGTATTGTGTATTTAGTAACATTTTCTCCAGAATATTATAAGTATACTAAATCATATATATGATGTAGTTCACCAGGAAATAAAAAAGGAAATTAAAAATTCCTTGCAACAATTTTTCAGTCCAGTGGTTTCAGCTTGAGAAAACAATTCTTGTGTCCTCTGCACATGAGAGGGAGTTTTTGAGGTTAATGTCCTGTCTGTATTACAAGAGCAATTTTTTTTCCAAATACAGGACTATATAAAAATATTTTTTTCTCTTTACTTTGGTTTCATAGGTTTTTTGTTTTTTGTTTTTTTTTGATAAAGCCTAGCTTTGTAGTGAAGGCTGGCCTTGAACTCATGTAGCCAAGGCTGGCCTCCAACTCTGTGATCCTCCTGCCTGAGCCTCCTTACTGCTAGGATTACAGGCTTGTGGCACCATGCCCAGCTTCCTTTATCTTTTTTTTTTTTTTTTTAGCGGTATTGGGGATTGAACTCAGGACCCTGTGCTTTCCAGGCAAGCACTTATTCTACTGGGCTATCTCCTTGGCACCCCCTTTTTCTTTCCTTTTCTTTTTTTTTTTTTTTTTGTCTTTTTGAGACAGGGTCTCACTATGCAGTTCAGGCTAGCCTTAAGCTCACTTTGTAGCTCAGGCTGGTCTTGAACTCATAATCCTCTTCTTTTTTTTTGTCTTTTTGACACAGGACTATGCTCTGCATTTCAGGCTGGCCTTGAGTTCATTTCCAGACCAGGTTGGGCTTGAACTTGCATCATCCTGCCTCAGCCTCCCAAGTGCTATGTTGGAATTATAGGCATGTGCCATCAGGTCCAGTTTATAATCTTCTTGTCTCAACCACTCAAGCAGGTGGGATTAAGCCTTATGCCACTGTGCCTGGCTTCTGTTCTTTTTTTAAACCAGCTCCTCAAAACACATTTAATTCTTATGATTTCCTTTCCCCTCTTTAAAGATTAGATTGACAGCTCATTACTAAACAAATGAGAAAAAAAAATCAAGTAAGATGACATTAAACATGTATCTCAAAATTAAATAACTTTTGTCTTTTCTGGAGTTTCATTATTGGTATGGCCATGGAAAGCACAGCCCTTCCAGAATGGAGGGTACCAGTTAGGACAGGGATCCAGACTCAGCTCTTCACTCACCAGCAAGGTGGCCTTGGGGAAGTCATGTTCAGTCTTAGACTTTTACTGTCCTTTATCTGTAAAACGGAGATAATATTAGTTTTTCTTAAGGGGCAACTATGTCAATGGAAGATATTTATCAAGTGCTGGGCACACTGCTGAGCACTATGTCAGGTCAAGGACAAACACTGCGGTGCTATTTGTCACTGCCATTGTTATTCTTGCAACGCTGTTTTGTGCCTGTCAGAGCCCATTTTGAAACATTAGGAATTCAGACTGACCAATTAAATAGACTCAGATAGGAAGAGATCAGGGAGTCTTGAAAACCAACCCTTTCATTTTTTTTCCGGAACCAGGGTCTGAACTCAGGCCCTTGCGCTTGCCAGGGAAGCGCTTATTCCACTGAGCCATCTCCCTGGCAACCAACCCTTTCAGTACCTCTGTATAACTACTAGAATATATGAGCATGTGTGTGCATGTATGTGTATCTTTTCATGGTACTGGGATTGAACCCAGGGCCTTGCACATAGAAAGCAGCCACTCTACCACTGAGCTATATCCCCAGCCCTGAAAACTATAGTCTATGAAGATAAGACACACAGAGAAAAAATTTGTACTATTTATACTGTCAATTTACAGCTATTTATACTGTGAATTCACTAACATATTTGAAAACTTTTTTTTTTTTTCTTGGTCTTTTTGAGACAGGGTCTCATTGTGCAGTTCAGGCTGGCCTTAAGCTCACTTTGTAGCTCAGGCTGGTCTTGAACTCACAACAATCCTCCTGCCTCAGCCTCCTGAGTGCTGGGATTACAGGTATGCACCATCATGCCCAGCTTTGAAAACATTTTGTCTCAAAATTTTTCTTTTTTTTTTTTTTGCAGAACCAGAGATTGAACTCAGGCACTTGCGCTTGCCAGGTAAGTGCTTTTTCCACTGAGCCATCCCCCCTGCCCCCTTTCCAGTACTGGGGCTTGAACTCGGGACCCTGCGCTTGCAAGCATTTTTCTTATTGAAGGACAGTTCTCTTACTACAGACATACATGGTTGAATTCCCAGCACTTGGTGGGGAACAGGGTGGGGGGCAGATGTAGGAGGATCACGGCAAGTTCAAGGCCAGCTTCAGAAATAATGTGAAACTACTAAAACTTTGCAACTTTTTTATGTTGTGGCAAAATCTACATGACATAAAATCTGCTGGGTTACCCATTTTTAAGTGCATAATTTGGTGGCAAAGGGGCACTGACAGTAGTATGAAACCATTGCCATCAACTATTTCCAGAACTTTGTCATCATCCCAAACAGAAACTCTATAAACATCAAGGAATAACTGTACATTCTTCTTTCCTTTACTTCTGGATAATCCATTGCTGTTGTACTTTCGTGATTTTACCTATCACAGTTTTTTCATATAAGTAGAATTACATACTATTTGTCTTTTTGCATCTAGCTTATATCACTTTAGCTCATTTTCATGGTTCAATCACACTGTACCATGTGTCCGAGTTTCATCCCTGTTAAAGGCTGAATACTATTCCATTGTATAGATATACCATGTATTACTTATCCATTCATCCCTTGATAGATATTGTTTGGAGACAGGGTCTTGCTATGGAGTTCAGTTCAGGCTGACCCTGAACTCCCCATGTAGCTCAGGTTGTCCTTATACTCACAGTGAGCCTGCTGCCTTGGCTCCTGAGTGCTAAGATTACGGGTGTATACAACATATACTGCATTTGATAGCTGTCTGAGTCGTTTCCGCCTTGTGGGCTATTGAGAATAGTGTTACTTATAAACACAGGGGCAGATATATTCATTTGAACCTCTACTTTCAATTTTGGAGCACATATGAAGCTTAGATTGCTGGACCACATGCTAATTTTGTGGTTAGTTTTTGGAGGTACTGCTTTCCACAGTAGCTCTACCATTCTACCTTCCCACCAACAACAGGAGTCTGCATTTGTCTATACCTTCATCAACACTTATTTTCCGTTTTATTGAGGAGAGCCATCCAAGTGGACACAAAGTGCTATCTTATTATGGTTTTATTATGATTTGCATTTCCCTATTAGTGACGCTGAACCCCGTTCCATGGGCTTATTAGCCATTTGTATATTGTCCTTGGAAGGGACTGGAAGATAGCTCAGTGGCTTTAGTGTCTGCCTGGCAAGTGCAAGGTCCAGAGTTAAACTGCTGATACAAAGGAAAAAAAATGTGTGTTGTATACTGTCCTTGGAGAAATATCTATGGGAGTCTTTGACCCTTTTTTATTTGGGTTGTTTGCAACATTGAAAAAAAACAAAACAAAACGAAAAACCAAGTAGAGCTTGAAAATTATTCACGTTGGAGGCAAGTGAGTTCTATATTTTTAAAATGCAGGAAAGGTGTCAGGCTTAAGCAAGAAATAATTTTCGGCTCTGAGGATGCCTTCTTTACAGTGTTCTCAAAACAAAGAAGGCTGTAGTTTCAAAGGCAGATTTCAAACTCTAGAAGGCATGAAATTGAACAAGTGACATGAAAAACCTGCTGACTTTTTTTGCTTTCTTCATGAGAACCATTCAGAACCAAAGATCTTCTGTGAAATAAAGTAGAAAGATATGTACGTATAGTTCCTAGAGTTTATGCCCAAGAAACTCCAAATATCCGGAACAGGTATCCTAGCAGTCTTGAAGTAACTGGGGTCACGTTATATGCAAGTGCTAGGCACCATGACCTTGAGGCAAAGCCGAGTGTGTGGGGGACTCGGCTGGAAAGAAGACGGAGACAACTGGAGAATGCAATGTCTGGGAATTCTTTAAAGAATAACCACGGACGGCTGAGTCGCATAGCTGGTCTCTTTCCGAGTTATTAGGGTTGCGCCTATTATTATTATTATTATTATTATTATTAAAGGCTTCAGACATCTTCGCAGAGATGGGCCCACGATGCCATCAGAGGACAGAGATCTTCAATCGAGTTTTAAAATCTATTTTAATTATAAAACAATCATAGAAGCCACGGCCACTGCACTGCAGGCAGGCAGGCGGCATCTGGGTGCGCTTTAGCAAACAAGCGAAGATAAAGACTGCAGGCCTAGCGCAGCGCTCTCGGGGCGCGAAAGGGCTTCAGCTCGGCGGCTCCTCCCTGCCCCACCCCAGGCTGTAAGTTTCTCCGGCCAGACGGGGCGTGGGCCTGTCGAGGACTAAGAGGCCACACGGAATGGCCGTGGTGCGGCCTTCAAAAGCCCAACCTCAGCCCCCTCCCCGCGCTTTTCCTTCTCAACATCTCAATCCAGGTCCTAACATCTCAATATGGTTTTTTAAGCAAATCGAGCTGGAGGGCACCACTCATCCCTAGAGCCTGGAGGATGCCGGGTGGAACCCTGGGGGCCAGGGGGCTTTGGGGGTCCCTGGGGCGCTGGAGCATAGCGCCCGCAGCCGCCGGCTCCCTTCCGGAGCCGCGCTCGGACGTCGCGGGCACCGCACAGCATCCGGCCCGGGTGCGGGGCCCGCTCCGCGCTCGCCGTCCGGACTCCGGCCGCAGGACGTCAGGCCAGGTGGGCTCGGGCCGCGGCAGGGCGCCGCGAACGCCCCGGAGCCCAAGCCGCCAGGCCCGGCGCGCCCCCGTCCCGCGAGGCTCGGGCAGCCGACCCGCGCCGGGCGAGCCTTTAAAAATAGCTCCAGCGAGATCCAGACGACAGGAAGGAACTTTTTTTTTCCACTGTGTAAAATGTTTCGCTGCTCGTAGGGCACACACCGCCCAAGTCGAGCACCCAGGGCCCCGCGCGCGCTCCCAGCCGCCGCCGCCGCCCGCACGGCCTCGCGGGTCCGGCCGGGGTGCGCGATGCCCCCTGTGGCCGCCCCGCGCCTCACCCCGCAGGAGCGGCCCGCGCCGCGGCCCAGGAGGAAGTTGCAGCCGCGGAGCCAGGAAGGGGGCAGGCTGGGTCCGCCGGGCCGGCGGGGGCCCTCCAGGGCCGAGGCCACCTCGGAGAGCCGCGCCGAGGCCCGCCCAGGCTCGCGTCCCCCCACGTGGCCGGCCGCCCCGGGCCCCACGTGGAAGGGGCGGAGGAGGAAGGACAGCGAGTGGAGGGCGGACTCCGAGCCGCCTCCGCGGGACCCCAGTCCTGGCGGCCAGGCCCCAGCGCCTCCCGAGAGCCTCCCGGGTGGGGCTGTGCCGAGACAGGCGGGTTTCTGCCCGCCGCGCCCGCCCGCCGCCGGGCCAGTGTGCACTTTCGCGCAGCCACTAATCCCCCGAGAGAGCCGATTTGTAGTGAGGAGTATCTGTTGGAGGGAGGGAGAGACCGGTCCATGTGGGGTTGTGTCATTGGTTTGCAAAGAGACCCCGCCTTTGCCAAAAAAAAAAAAAAAAAAAAAAAAAAACGTGGAGAGAGTGAGCGCGACCCTCACCTCGCTCCTGCCTCGCTCCTGTGCAGCCAGCGGGCGCCGGCAGACTCGGCCAGTGCCGCTTCTTTCCCTTTCCTTTTCTCTCCGTTTTCCTCCTTTCCCGGAGAAGAAAACAAATAAAGAAGAGCAAACAGCCGGAAGGTGCTCGGCATCCAGGACGTTCCCTCCCCCGATCCAAGTTGGAATCGGCATCCTCTCGGGGGTGAGCGCTGCGCAGGGCGGGCAGGGCGGGGGACCCCAGGCGCAGCCCCCGCTGCGCCAGCAGCCTGGAGGGAGGGCGCACGGCCGGGACCGGGGTGGGGGATCGGGAGCTGGGTGGGCGGAGGAAGGGGGTGGGGTGGGTGGGGAAGTAGGAAGAGGCTCGGCGGCGAGGGGCGGAGGAGGAAAGGAAGGGAGGGGTAGGGTGG